>CABEEJ010001765.1:0-20089 GCA_901482245.1 Timema douglasi | reverse complement strand
TTCCTAAATGGTTTTCCACTCTCCCTCCACGCAAATGCGGGTTCACTTCCTCTAATTAAACCTTCCCAATTCCTAATCTATTATAGTAATTAGTACTTAAAGCGTATAACCCGAACGGGTAGTAAGACGCGGTGCTAAATATTATTATTATTATTATTATTATTATTATTGATAAACATGTGATCTACCTTTTTAAAATAACTGCTTGGATTGGATTAAACTCTACCAGCATATTAACAATTTTCAAAATTAGATGTCTAGTAAAAATAAGCAATATTCTTAGCATAATATTATTTTCCACGGCTTATTACTTTTTGATTTGTGCAACATTGATAGTAAATTTTATTAGCATTCAATTTGTGAAAATTTTATCTGGTGACCTATATTTACCAACAATACCAAAATCACATACTCATAATTTCGACATATCTTTAAATTCTTCCACAAACAAATCTAATCACCCCTTTCACCGAATTGAAGCAAACACAGCTTTGGTGCACGATAATTCTTATGTGAAGAAATAAACGCTTACATAATATGATGTTAGGTTAATGCCTATGTGAAAACAGATATGACTATGTGATACTAGGATAATTCAAGTATACTCTGTCTCTTTAAAATAATAAGCACATTTTAAAATGAAATATCCTTAAATAAATGCATCAATTTGTATTACGTTTATACACATAACTTTCTCTTAATGAAAGAAAGAAATTTTTTTAAGGGCTTACACTCATAATTATCAATACATTAGACTTAATGAGGTTGGGAATAAAACATTTCAGATACTCTGATGTGACTTTCTGGAACTGTGTATGTTTGTATGTATGTATATATATATATATATATATATATATGTATGTATATATATATATATATATATATATATGTGTGTGTGTGTGTGTGTGTGTGTGTGTGTGTGTGCGTGTGCGCGCGTTAGATGGAGGAGGGATATGAATTTAGCCTCTCCACTTTATCGGTCTAACAGTTATATCCTCTGTTGCTACTTGATCACCAGTGTATATGTAAACCTTTAACCTATCCTTAGCGTATAAAGCGAACGGGTGGTGCTAAAAAACCCCTTTCCTGTTTTAATTTTACTACTAGTTTTGTGAAGACATTCCAGACGCTTCTATTTTCATCTAGTCTTAGTATCCTTTCGGGTTTTAAGCATCCATTAATTAGGCTAGTTAAATACTGAGGAGGGATAATTTTAGATGAAATTAACCCACATTTGCGTGGAGGGAAGTGGGAAATAATTTAGTATAAGCCATTCTCACTATTTCCAACCGGGATTCTAATCCAGATCTCCCTGTCACCGGCAATCCAGTTTAACACGAGAGTTAACGGGTAGTAAGACGCGGTGCTAATAATAATAATAACACGAGAGTGACGCGTTAGACCATGCTATCAGCGATGCGGGCTTCCCGGTGCTTACACTTCGTTAGTATCGGAAGAAAAATATCGATATCGTACTAGTATTGAAAGAAAAGTATTGATGACAGTAACTATCAGTATAGAAATTTTAATCTGGAAAAAATATTTTTTATTAAGTAATAATTTCAACTTTTGCATAGTAATAATAATATTTTCATGATTATTTAAACACCGAAAATTATAATGATTTAACTATATTATCGTATATTTAGGTCTATTGCGTATATATTATGTGTTGAAACTTGGAAGTATGATAGAGAGAGTATTGTATAAAGGATATTATAAAAGGTCTTATCATACCAGCCTTCAAAATGTCTATGAAAATTTTGTTGGTGGAAAGTTATTTACTAGCTAAATATGATTAGTAATATATCTTTTCAATCTATTTAGTATTCTTCTTTAACCATAGTAAAAATTTAAGTCAAGCATGAGTGAAGATAACAAAAAAGTTGTTTCTTTCGATACCGATCCGAGTGTGAGTACTAATATCAGTAAAAGTATCGAGTTTAAAATACTAGTAACGAAAGGAAAATATCAATACTAGTAAAGTATCGATACTTTTTTCACATCCCTAGTAGCACAGCCCAGAGACAGTTCAGAATGATGTTTTGTGATTTTTGTGTAACTACACAATTCAAGATACTTTATTTTTAGTGATCCCAACAACTTGGTTCTGTCATCGCGAACCCTATCATAATAGCGCTCACAGATTCACCAACTGACGTAATATATATAACGATATTAGTAAAGGATCGTCAAAATATTGCAACTACTCAATTAAATAAATTGTTGATATAAATATTTATTGGTTTCCTCCAGAAGTTATTCGTTGACATAACGGCATACCAGCTTAGACACGTTTGCAGAGTTTTTTTTAAATACTTTCTATTACCATCCTAAACTTCCTTTGATATCACGACTAAGTTGAATATTTTATGAAATTTCAAAGCCACAACAAGGTGTTTTATTACTAATAAGATAATGAAATTTGGGATTTTACCTATTTACACAAAAACATCTTTTACCATAGATATAAGAAAGAAGGAGTTGCAAAAGCCTCGGGCATAACAGTGTTACTAGTAGCCTGCATTCAAACACACAGGAATGAGAGGAAAACCTACAGGAACCTTCAACTCATATACTTTAAGTAATAGCCTAACTCTAATGGTTACATGACTTGTCGCATGGATATCCAACTTGAAGTAGTACGGAGTTGGTATGATAAGTAGCGCTAAAAAACTTAATTTTTAATCAATGTGCCAAGTTTTACTTTAGTACATTCAAGTGTATTTTTTATATTTGTGTTTTTATGCAACGTTGTTAGTGATGTTATGTTATTTCTGAGAAAAGAAAAATGGCAGACATAAAGGAACAGAGTGTATGCATCAATTTTTGCTTGAAGCTCAGCCCCACGTTGACACACACTAAATACTTAATTAAGCATTTGGTTATACCACTATGGACAAAACATAAATTTCAAGTGGTTCTTGCGGGTCAAATGTGGGCAGACATCGATTGAGAAATATGAACGTCCTGACAAGCACTTAGCCAGCAGGATGGGTGAAAATGTTAAACAAAATTAGTAGATCATCCACGGGGACCACCGGCGAATAATTAACGACACCTGCATCGTTGCCAAATTTGTGAGGTGGAACATTTTGACAAGCAACTGACGCATCCAGGACTGACTGCAGAATAAATACAGCACATTTGCATATCCCGCTCTGTCTGTACCATCGATAAGTATACTTCCATGGTAGACTGGGACGGCCATATCCACCCATCTACTCGTAGTTCTACCCACAGAATGTGCCAATCCAGCATTCTCTCTTATATGGATCAGAGACTCTTCAAAATTTAAATTACCCAAAACCATGATCGGCAGAATATTACCTCCCTTATGATGTGAACATTCCCCCCATCTCAGGTTCCCTTAGCCCACTGAGGTAGTATTTTCTGATCATCCCTTTCAGAATATTTTGGGAACACCACCCCTACCTCCCTGTTACCCCCACACGTCAAATCCTGACTCCAGTGATGGGGTAAGTTGTCACTACCATACGAAACAGTCTGCATTACGGAGTACAGTACTCAGCCTAAGGGAATGTCGGAGCGCTACCCTAAGTTGAGCAGCCGGGATCTCCGGACCAGTTATCCCCAACCAAAACCGGGAACGCACTACCAACCACTTCGTGCACCACGGGTAGGGAATATATCTCCATCCCCTTTCCTCGCCCTGGCACAGATGAGCTCTCAGAAGTTTAGCCATCCGCAAAGTTGGCCAGCCCAAGCGGACGTTGCCGGGGGATGCCATGAGGAGGTAACCTGCTAGGATTTGATTGGCATTGCTTGTAGGACCATACCTCAAATAAGTGTACCAACACTCTCCCACCTGGAAAATACCGTGACCGGTGGGGTAGCCACGAGGGTTATGCACAGCCAATCTCAATGAAATTCCAACTCCAGCCCCGTGTTAGCCCCCGCTTTGACTGTTTAGTGGTTTACGAACAAAAACAAAATATCAGTAGTTATTATTATTAGCACCGCGTCTTACTACCCGTTCGGGTTATACGCACTTACGCTAATGTGTAATGGTAGGGTGATTGTGAGATGAAATGGAGGACCTACAGTTTAACGTGGAATCCGAACCACGGTGGAGGCCTGGCATTCCTCACATTCACAAGATGTCTGGTCAGAGGTGAAGGAAGGGTTTGGTAATCAGATAAATCTATGCCGGGACCGAGGATTGAACCCCGGCTGCCAGCATAGAAGTCTGACACCTTACCCCTAGACCGCCAGGTCACCATCAGTAGTTAAAGGCGACTCTAATTTCCCGTTATAAATACTCAAACTATTACTTCAATAGCATCTTTCCACAACCATTCGTGTATGATTGCTCAGAGCAAGATAATAAATAGAAGCTGGCCTGTAATTTCAAGAAAATCAGGCAGAGCAAGTTCATGGAAGAGGCTGGGCGGGAGGTACGCGTCACATAACCACCCCACCTCAACCTGTGCGCCTCGATTGCCATTAATATGTTTGAGGATGCATACAAATCATAACATTTTTCATTAGATAACTTTCTACAATCTCCTATTTGTTTATCCCTCTTGTTTTCCCTCTAGTATAAACAAAATTTTATTCTTGTCATGATACAAATTATGTTAATTCTTCTTATGCCTAAAGAGGTGGCATAAATAAATAAAACAAACTACTTCATAATAGGAAAATATTATGTAAATTTATTAACAAGAGAATTAAGGCCTGCGCAGAAAAACGCGGGACGCGGGAATGGGAACGTGAGCGAAACTCGCGCAAACTAAGAATGCCATTGAGGGATATGGGAGAGCATTAACCGGGGCGAATAAATCCCACGTATCTGCTGGCTAACGCGGGACTGCAGTGTCGTTCCGCGTGGATCGCTGCATGCTGTATACCGTGTCCCACTAGTCGTTTTGGTTGCAAACGGTGGTGCTCTGTGAGTACTATCATCATGTCTACCACAGAGCAGTTTTTTGTGTACACTTACCTCGTGCTTTACGATTTAAATCATTAAGACTACAAGAACATCAAGAAGGACCGGATATAGAAAGAGATCGGTAAGGAATTAAAAGTATCTGGTGAGTAAATATTCAAGATGTGACAGTCTTTCTTTATCAATGACAAGCTCCATTCTTTTAAAGATTATGGTGACTAGCTGCAACTTAGCCCCACCATCGACACGCTACAAAATTTAAATTGTTTCAATATTCAAGAAAATGGGAGCTTTCTTAAACTCTTTCCATGGTTGAGGGATTAAGCAACAATTATACCTGATGCGTTTATAGCTTTTATCTAACGGATTCTACTATTTGTGTGTGATTTATTTTTATAGATATAAAGTTAATGACAGAAGAATTGTTACTAAAAAAAGTTCTGTATTCATCCGCAACGCTAAAGTGTTTTGTAAATTTACTTCACTTGTAAAAGTAAGAAAATATATATGCGTGATTTTCACTAAAATTTCAGATTTCAAAATAGTCCAACATCACTGTGAAGTGTGAACTGACTATCAGAGGTTGATATTTATTACTAGGCGTTGTTGTCCTAGGTTGATTAAAAACAAATTGTCTTTAATATCTATGTGTTTAAAAAAAACTCGTTCATCATATTTTCAACAGTATATTTAATAATATGTTTTCCTGTAGGAAACAACGTAAAGTTTTGTGTTAACTGTTACCATTTTTTATCACCATATACCCACCTCTGTGGTCTAGGGGTCAGAGTTCCTGACTACATTTCCAGAGGTCCTGGCTCGATCCCCAGCTCTTCCAGATTTTTCTGTGAAGCAATGGGTCCGAAATGTGGTCAACTAAGCCTCGTGAGGACAAATGAGGATCTACTTAAATTAAGAAATAATGACACCGCTCTAGAAAACTGAGAATAACGGCTGGAGGGTTCGTTATACTGACCAAATGACACCCTTTATCCGTAAATTTTGGCACAGTATTCGCCAACATGTGGCGGCCGCTCAGTTGGTATAGCTTGCTGGCGGGTTGGTATAGTAGAGTTTATACCTATCTATCAATGGAAAATCGTAGTTTTATAGTAAATATATAACCATTTTCCTAATTTCTTTTTTGTCAAATAATACAGTTCAAAATAAACAAAAAATACTAGTTAGTGTGACTAAAATATTGTCAAGTTCCCATCGTTTAAATAGGTAAACCTGTGCAGTGTCAAGGTAGAACATGAAACGAAATCCTGGTGTCTTAAAATTAAGACCACCTATCTTGTGTTTAGCAACAACCCTGGATCTTTTTCAATACACACCGCCCAGTAGACTAATTTTTTACCTGTATAGTTTTTATTTAAAATATTTAAATAATTGATACAATTTTCTCTCCTCAGTAATAACCAATTTAAGTTGCTGGCAGAAATATTTTTTTATTTTATTAAAAGGCATTATTTATTACACCTTTTTAAAGGTTGTACCCTTTGCACAGTCCTATGATTCTAATTTATAAGAAGTATGATTCAATTTACTTAACCAATGAATGAGCAAGTGGGGTAATTAGGCTCGTCTGAAACTATTTGATCTGGAAATCTAAAATAGGATTACTTAAATTACGTTGTTTTCTTACAAATTTTGAATTTATTTTATAAAAATATAATTATATAAAACAATTAATCGAATAGTGACTTTCGACATGGCTAATGGGCATGATTGGAATTTTGTTGGCAGTACTTCACAACGGCTATAGCCATTTTCCAGACGTCTGTTGTTTTATTCAGTGCTAATGCAACACGAATGAATATATGAGGTAAGTGGCTTACATATTTTATGACAAACAGTATTCTAACCAAATAATAAATGTGTTTATGAAATTGTTATACATTTCAAGGACTCCATTAATCAATATTCTTTATTGAGTCCCTAAATTTTAAACCATTTTCTTACTGGTAAATAATATTATTATCAAAGTCAGTGGTGGCTCATAGTTAATAAAGTAGTTAGTACACAGACAAATTTACTACAATAAAGCAAATCACATAATAGGTTACATACATACTAAAGTTTTCCCAATCCGAAAGTTTATAAGTCTGTCATAATTTTTTAAAGAATTGAAGTCTACATTTTTCAAGTTTCTTTCATTTAAATGTAATGAAAGATGTTAATTTTGAAATTACCAAACAATATTCGCAATTTAAACAAGCATGTACAATTTTTAAATTGTAAAGTTGCAAACCAAAAGTAAAGTGAATCACAAGGGGACAGTCAAGAAGCTTGCAAATAGGGCATATTTGGCTTGAGGCTGGTCTGCTAAACTATCTATCTTTGAAGGGATTAACTTTCTTGGTTATGTTTTCATATTTATTATAACTATAGCTAACCTTTAATAATAATAATAATAATAATACAATTATTATAAATTAAATTAATATCTTTAAAGCTGAGAATAAAATTAATATTTTAATAATCTAAAAAAAATATTACATTTTCACGTTAAATCAAATATTCTAACAGTGATTTCGAAAATTTTAGAAAATACTATAGGCCTATAATTTAAATAATTTTTTGGTATTATATACAATTCATATATTATCGCATCACTATAGTTTATACCATTCAATAATATTGGTAGAGCTAATGCATTTTTAATTTCAAAAATAGAAAAATAAATTCTTATTCTCATAAAATGGTAAAAATGTGAAATTTCAAGTTATCCATTTATATACTGACTAAAGCTTTTATTTATGTATTACCAATTTAATTTTTCATAACCAGCCTGATTCGCCCAAATTTTATATCGGTACACAATAAATCCAATTTCAGTTATTGGTAGTTTGAACTAATACTGATACGTGTAGTGTGCTAAGTGTCAAGCTCATTTATTCTTGTTTCCTGGTGATTGGGTGTCAGGTTTTAATCCTTCTCGGGTTTACTGAGGGTGTTTTTTCCTAAAAGATTTGTCACACTCCTTCCACGCTGGTACAGTACATATCCTTCTAACTTTAAATATATTATATCACCCGCTTTGGTGGCTACATGGTCTAAGACGCTACTCTCGCAATAGACTAGACTACCGATGACGGGGAGATCACGGTTCGATCCCAGTAGGGTGTACTTGGGGTGGTTTCCCCTAAATGGTTTCCCCCTCTCTCCACGCAAATGAGGATACACTTCCTCAGAGTTTTACCTTCCTAATCCCTAAAAGCATTAGAGTAATTAGTACATAAGTGTAATCCAAATGAGTAGTAAAACACGGCGCTAAAAAAAAGCTTATTAGTGTAAATAGAACACAAGTGTAGGCTAAAATCCAAATAAGTAGTAAAACATGGTGCTAAAAAGTAGAATATACCTACTACATTATTGTTATTAACATGTGCGTATAGTCCGAACTGGTACTGAGACGTGGAAAAATAAAAATAAAAAATAGATATTAATATTTAATTAAAAATAATATACTATATCTCAAAGTTCTCAATACATTTTTCAAACATTACATTTATCTATAATACCGAAGTATTTTTAATTACAACAAAGCCATTTTAATTCCACACTTATTTCGTTTTCACCCTTAATGTGCCCGGTTGGAAAGTAGCAATACAAAATGAAGACCTGTTTTTCTTAATTCGGCACAACGTATTTAGTTCTGTATGAAAGCTTTACAATTTTTAACTTTTACTTTGAACGTTACGATTCAGATAATGAAAAACGTAATTTAAGCTTAACTAAATTGGAATAATTTTGAGTTTTTCTGACAAAAACAAATTAATATATTTCTCAGCTCCTTACGTCATATAAAACACTTTTTAAAATGCATTCCTACACCAACACTTGTAATTATCAGAATATATTTCCCTTGAACAAAAAAACGAAACCTTTATACCAGCGGTTCCGAACTTTATTGTTACGGGATCCAACTTAAAGTTTAAAAAATGCTCGCGACCCATCTAATATGTATATATAGAGCCTTTTGCATAATCTATCTATATCCTGTAGAAAAAGGCGAACCTTCATTCAAAGCATATACACGAAAATACTGTGGGATAGGTAACCCTAAGGTGAGTGTGGAATAGTCATAAAACAAACCTTTCTTTTTTATTATTTAGGAAAAAGTAATTTATTAATGAATTTATGACAAAAAATAACATTTTCAAACGAGAATTAAAGGATTTTAGATTGATAGGACGGAGCGTGGGCACATACACTATCTGACGGGGAAGTGTCTCCAGCGCACAGATTAACTAATATTAGATACAGATGAGAGTATGGGACTGACTGTTTAATAAAACACTGTATTTTCACGCACCTAGTTGTTTATTTTATATTTTTTGATGATTTATTTTCTTTAAAGTAGTAACATGTGTCGCGAATCGTAGTTTCGGAAACGCTGTTTTAGACTATAATTATGAATATCATCATAAGTTCCAGTTATATGGAAACGGATACCCCTTGTAATATGTAAATATATAACGGTATTTTTCAACTTTCACACATTCTACTTTCATACGCGTTTTTTGGAAACTTTATATATGAAAGAAGGAACTACACAGATTAAGTTAAAATCACCGTATAACATTATTTAAAGATGACTGTAAGTGTATGCCCAAAGCACTTTTTGAAATCTAGATTGATTGATACTAATATTTGGGTTATCCTGGAGTCAAATAAACAAAAGACAAAATTTTATTATTTCAATGGCTCTACTGTTCAACTTTATTTTAATTTGGGTATTTGCGCCATTAAATAAGCATCAAAGTAGAATTTAATTCTATATTATTTTTCTAAAGGAGTAACATGTTGATACAAACTTTGGCTATAATCGTTTAAAACTAACCATTTTGAAAACTTGTGACATAGCTTTGACCCAATCTTCATACATTATATTTCAATGTAACTTATTATTTTTTAGCATATTTTAAAGGCTTTACAGTGTAATAGAACTAATATTAGTACTTTGAGCACAAAACATGATTATATTCAACGTCTTCACAAACTTATATATACAACCAAGCAGAACTGACAGAATAATACATTTATAGTTATACACTTGACTATAAGGCAATGTTTTGAAATATGATTAAATTAAACGTACTATAGTTTTAATTTACTGTGCTATCAAATTTGTTTAAAAATATGAATAGCAGTTTCAACTAGTTGATTGTCATAGTTTGTAATATCTAATAAAAATAAGTATACTTTATCACAGTAATTGCACGCTATTTGCTGCGTTCATTTGAGTAAACATGTCTAAAGTAGTTATTTGTTTAGTATATACATCAATGCCTCCAACTATTATATTGTAACGTGGGGCGCACGTGACCTGGGAGGGTCACAGGCCGTTCACACGTGAACGTGTGAACCACGAGTTCTTTTAGAGATATTGGGGTATGCTACCGACCAAACACGAATGAAAATGCCCACGGAATATTCAAGGTTTTAATTATTAAAACTACCACTTACATACACACACTGATTAACTGTATATCTAATATTAATTATAACTAAACAAGTAATTAAGTAAAATAAAAAGAGCCTTAATCAAGTCTGTAACTTAATAAACTAATAGAGCACACAGATATGTAAGTGAATTGAATAAACAAATTAACAACTAAAAAACACCTAATAACTATTCAAATATTTAAAAACAGTCACATAAATGTTCATTAACACAGTGTCCACAATAACAACAAATGTCACTTGTCTCACACACGATACACGGCGGTGACCCTCTATACACAAACGCCGGACTCGCTGGCCCACTTGCGGACGCGGCTACCTGCTCACGGGTCACTCTGGCTCACACACTTGACACGCCGGTCCACACACTCGCACTGGGAACTCCCGGACTCATTAGTCGCGAACCAAGAACTGAGTCTTTGACTACCGCTGAGCGTGTATATATAGGGGTAGTGACAGCTAAGAGTCTGGAATTCTCCATTTCTAGAGTAAAAAGGATCCAGATACCTCCAGACGTGTCTCCGTCCCCCCCCTCCCACACACCTCCTCGGCCCCTCTAATCCCCCAGTTTCCCGCCTCGGTGGCGTAGTTGGCTAACGCGCTAGTCGTGTTGAGCTCGACTGCTGAGGACGGGGAGATCGAGGTTCGAATCTCGGTCGGGTGAACTGGGGGTGGTTTTTCCTAAATGGTTTTCCACTCTCCCTCCACGCAAATTTGGGTTCACTTCCTCTAATTCAACCTTCCCAATTCCTGGTCCATTAGAGTAATTAGTACTTAAAGCGTATAACCCGGACGGGTAGTAAGACGTGGTGCTAAATATTATTATTATTATTATTATTATTATTAATCCCCCAGTCAAGCGAGAAGGTCGCTGGCTACCTGCTTGGGGTTCGAGCTCCAGTTTCCTGAAATTAATAGTTTTCCACTTTCTTTCCGGGTGAATGCGGTTATGGCTAGACAAGGAGGGAGACGAGAGAGAAAACAAGGAGCGCAGCCAGGGCAAACAACGAGAGCACGCTGGTCCCGCTGTTAGAAACTAATCTTGTTACAATATCGTAGGAAGATAATAAAACTAAACTCTCCCTAGTGAATGTTGATGCCTATTAGTGTTTAAAAATTGATCTATGTTAAATTATTGTTTCAAAAGTCATCAGACGGAAACACACACTGTAATCAATTTAGTCCTTTTCAAACTCCTTTTTTAACTTCACTTGGTATTTAGCTTTGCTTAAATCCCTGACTGGCTCTTTCATCTGCTTCTAATGAACTTAGCAAGCTAAAACCTGGTGCGCTGAATCAACTCTGGTGTTAATACAACCTATTGAAACTCGAGGCTTAAATCCTTCTACTCTATTAACTACACTTTATATACATTTAAGTCACTCTCATTTAAAAACTAGAAAGTAAAAACTATGTTAAAAAGAAGATAAACCCTATAAAACCCTACTATTAACAGTAAGACGAACACAAAAGTCGGACAGTAATCTCTTTTTATAATTGCAGTGGAAGGGTTTCAAGCATTTTCACACTATAAATCAATCTATGATAAATGGGTGAGCTAAATATGAACGAATGTGTGAATAAAAATGTCCAAAAACTTATGTTTGTACCAAAATCGCTGAAATTAGAATTATTGTTCTACTTTTTAAATCAACTTAATGTTAATATAAGTAAGGGTTTTATTGTTTAAAAACTAGTTTCTACATTTATTGGATTCTTGATACTCAGGATCTAGAATAATTATTTGCAGCCTCAAAGACTATAGAATTTTTGACGACATGTACAACTATTCAGTTTCTTCTTAGGTTTAAAGGACTTTATAGAGTAAGGATTAATAACAGTTGGAAATATGTTATGCCATGGGCCAATCACCAGCATGATTGCTGGACTGTTAGTCTGTAAGAGTTTCATTCTAAGGATCGTGTTTTAATCCCTGACCAGGTGCACGTTAGGTTTTTTCTCTACAATATAGCTTAACATCCGTTATTGACGAGAGTGTTAGTGCTTTTTTCTTTAAAAAAAACCCCACTCACCCTCAACCCTCAGCCCTCAGCCCTCATAGATACTCCTCTCTAACCCTGAGGTAGCAAGCTTACTTTGCCTTGTTCCAGTATGGTGTAGCGTATAAGATAGAGTAATAGGATTGTACGTAAATGTAAGATTGCTAACAAACAGGGGAAACGGATTGTACCTTGGCTTTAACAACTAATACTCAAACTAAATATTGCTCCTAAGACTACTTATACAACTAAAATCAAACTAAATATTGCTACTACCACTATTAAAACCACTAAAATTGTGCCATTAATTGGCTTATTATTTAGTACTCTTTGTCAGAGAAATGGTGACCAAAGAAGACTAACAGTATGACATGTATATATTAATTGAACGCTTAATTTATTTTAAAGCTAAACAGATGAGGTAATGGTAAGAAAATCGTTTAAATATACTGTTGAGAAAACATATTCTCACTTAGCCCAATCACAATCCTCGCCAACTTAACAAGAGTTTTACTAATATATAATACTTGTACTCATTTCTACAAGTCACATATCTTATACATATCAATGAGAGGTAGTAAGAAGCTTTTTCTGCCCGTGATTAAGTGTAGGCTGTTTAAACGAGAAACGAACGAACAAATAGCAAGCACTAAAAAAATGCTATCCACCACGCAAGAGCGAGTCCTTTGGTGAAGGAAATAAAACAAGATTAGCTAGTAGTTTAGGGCGCACTTCATAAGTTCGAGTTTTGCTAAGAAATAATCACTGCGCAAAAGTCCACACACTGAACAAAAATTATTACTGCCCAATTCTCTGTTTGGACATAGATTCAACTTTTACAGCAAGTAGTAGCCGCCCATTCTATACTAGTATGCCATTCCGAATATACCAACACTTTTATACTACTTATTGAACCTCATTTCATGCATCGAATGACGAATAAGGAAGTTTGAGATAACTTTGAGAGATAAATACAAGCTCATGCATTGACTATAAAGAGCCGCCACTGTTTAAATATATTTTTAATTTATTTTAAAAATAAGTGATGGTATGTACATTCACAGCCTAAGCTTATCTAGAACTATCTAAAGGGTTCAAGTTCCCAGTGACAAAATGAAAATAGATAAAAAAAAGTGGTATTCACTTGCCATGGGATAAGCATTGTTATTAATTTAGTGATACTACATTATTAACAATATTTAGCACATTTAGATATAACAAAACACTAGATACTTTGTTTTTATGATATTAATTCCGATTGTGTGCGTTCTTTGTTTCAGAATTGATGCAAGAAGATACACTACTTAAACTGCCCAGTAAATCTTACAGGAAAAGTTTGAATAGTAAATATTTCTAACTTAACCAAGTTGGTCTCATTGGCAAAATGAAATACATACTCTCTGATAATAAGAAACAATAATATATTCTTCTAAATGATAATACAAAACAATAATCAATTATAATATAATAATGTTGTTAACAGTGCGTGCAATCATTTTACTGTAAAAACAAATGGGAGTGAATTGAGAAACAAGGAACCATCCCTTACAAAATAAATAAATATTCTCATTTCAGTTAATAAAATACCAGGGAGAAAATCAACACCTGTCTCAATAAAAATGCTTTTAAAATGCTACCACCTAAGTTTTGAAGATGTATTTTGAGCAACACCATTATCGAAGCTACATGGCTGCTCAAAATTCAAATTCAGATAAGGAACCAAAAGTATAGGCCAAAAGAAACAGCTTACATATAATGCTTCATGTTTTAAATTCCAATTATCCATTAAGAGAAAACTTGACAAAACTATTAATGTTACTTAGATAGCGATATTTGGAGCTAAATGCATTTGAAACATTCCAAACAATCACAGAATATGTTATAGTGATATGGCAGTATTACAGTAGCAGACCAGAACTTAAGTGTCGGCTTCTAAAGAAATAGGATGTGCCGTGTATGTGTGTTCACTATAAATAAAGAGATTAATTTCACTTCTACGTTGTGATTGTTTATAGTTTTACAGCCTAATAAGTAAGTATTTTGAAGGTAAAACATGACTCGCTATCGCCAATCAACTTGAGTCTTATGGATCTGTATCCCTAATGCTTACAAATGTGTGAAATTAGGCTGTATAGTCACTTAGGAAGACCTTGATATCTAAAAATACAATACATTAATATATGTAAATATATCAATATTAATAATAATTTATACATTATTAAATATAATTACATTAGTTAATACATATTCATATTAATATGGCCATAATTACAATAGAAAATTCTGCGTAAAAGAGATTTGCAATTGGATATTTTTCATTGCCTGTGGTCTGAAAAGATTTCAAACGTAGACGGCATGTAAAAATGAACAGCCAAGGATTAGAAGGTGAGGGTTTTTATTTATAACCTCGGTTTTTTAAATCAAGATACAGAGGGAAAACGATAACTAGCCAAAAGAGTTAGTCTTTCGAGATGATGCATATTTGGACTAAATTCCATTCTCGCTGTTTATATTTGCTTTTATTTTCGCTGTTATATATAAGCCTTGTTTTCTCAGATCGTGAGTTTGTCTTTAGGGGAATCGCAAGTAAAGTACATATTATATTTTGATTACTAAGCCATTATTATTATTATTATTATTATTTCATAAAGGTCTAATTAAACAGTAATATTTTTAACTTACTAATAGGCTACTTGAGGTTACACACATACGACAATAGGTACCGTGCATCGATACTGCGCTGGAAGTGATAGAATCTTGAAACACAAAAGTGAGGGCTCCTGCTGGAACACAAAACCATTTATTCTTATATTCCACGCATGTTTAAACATAGATTTATTACAAATAAAAAGCGTAAGAGTTTAAATAAAAGTGGTCGCATCTTAGAATGTTCAAATCGATATAAAACACCAAGAAATAAATAATATTTCACAATTTTCCTAGTAGGCAATGGAATGTAAAAAAACGAAGCATGTAAGTTCAAACAGTCAGCATAAAAATAAATAATTCGATTATTAAATTTTAATGAAACTTGGTTCTTTCTCAAAGATGGGTAAAGACAGAGGCCTAACTAGGCAGTAATGAGCCCATGGAAAATTTTTAGCTGTGGGCCCCCTTCCAAGGATAGAAAGCCCCCCACCCTCCAAAAAATAATCTTAGACCCCTATGTGTAATTTTAGATTATAATAAATTACATTAGCATTTATTATTGGAATTATTTTATAAATTGGTTAATACAGGTCTACATTTGTTTAGTGAAATTGCTACTGAAAAGTGGAAACTAGTTATTTAATGTAAAAAAAAAGATCTCAATTAAATAATACTATATTAATAAATATTATAAACAACATAAACTCTTATAGATGCTAAACAAAAATCGGCATTTAAAACTCCTTTCTTCCTGCTTTGATCTGCGAAATTGTCTATAATTTCCTCCAAGTATTTTTGGAGATTTACTTATATCGTGTTAAATATTGATTTTACAAAAAAAAAAAAAATGTACAAAGCTTTTTTTGCAGAGCTTGAAATTGTGCAAAATAAAGTGACTATTAAGTAATTTTTTATTGGATAATATTTTTTTTTGTGAAACCAAAACAACACTTTTATCTCTTCCCAAATTAATTTTGGTCGTGGGCCTGCGGCATTTTGCCACCTACGCCACTGAGTAAAGCCCATAACTAGGTCAAGAAACCAATCAATTTCAATATATTTGTTCTTGTAGATTAAACTAAGATCTTTAAACATCAACCTTTTTAGTCCCTACAAAAGTCATAAGTGTGGCATAACGCTTAGAAACTTTATCGCCGTACCTTTTATTTTTGACAAAAAATGACCGGTTCATTTAATTTTTATTATTGATAATTTGTACATCATGGTCTAGTATAGACTAAATTTTAACATTATAAGACGGGGTAGGCAACCCTGTCGCCATTCGCCACATGCAAAAGAAACTTTTTCCCGGTGGCTTGTGCTGATTTTAACTTGATATTCCCTGCATATCATTGTAAGCATTCCACTTTTTGGATGAGTCATTGACGCAACACTGCCATCCAAAACTCCCCTTCGCTCTCTTTACCAACACCTCTTTTCATCTCTGCATTCAGACAAAATGATGGTCAAATTTCCCATTAAACTGTCTTACTTATCCAATACAAACCATTTTCATCATTTGCGTCTTAGGCAGTTGTAACTGAGTAATCATAGTGTACAGGCAGTTGTAACTGAGTAATCATAGTGTACCTACATGTCTTGAATAAACGTGTTCTAACAGCGTGCTATTTTAAATGTTCGTTTGAACAATATAGGCCCTAATTACTCAATTTTTACATTGTGTGGCTAATTTCACTTTTCATTCGTCATATCTATGGCTACATTGAAAAATATGTTGCCCACTTCTGTTATAAGGTGTTTTAAGCCTATACACGTCTGCCTTACAATTTTAGAGCCTATACAAATTGAGTTTCCATCTCAAATTTCAGTAAAGTGATCTGCGTTATGTAAACCTAATCTCTTCTTTAATGAGTGATACGAATCATTGTCTGAGTTAACTTTTTGAAACTCATATATAATTAGGTCTACCATACCTTCTATATCTAACATGTTTATGTATGTTTACTTACACTTTGAATTTCAAAGTTTTGCCACATCGGTGCATCATGTGTTCTCATTAGCGCCATAAACGATTAATCACGGTGCACATATAAGAAAAAGATTTGATTTCGATTGATGATCAGTGTAGTAAACGTTATACCAAGAGGCTGAGGTTCAACTATGACCGGTTTCATTGGAAGTGCTTTTTTTTCTATCCATTGTGGTTTTTCATCCACCAAGTGATCAAACCCCTAATCTTGTTAAAGAATAAGTCCCGATAGGCTAGTTTTAAAACTAAAACTGTAATAATCATGAGATTTGGGGTTAGAGAGGAAAGGGCCTTTAGCCTACCTATATTTGTAGTGCATGTACACTTGGTTTACCCTGAAACTTGAAGTTTTACCTTGATAATTTCCATTATGATTCTATCTTAGAAGCTCCACCATAGTGGAATAAAGCAAGATAAGCTGGCAACCGTTCAGGCCAAACAAAGGGTACGGGTGTTTAGGAGGGACAGAAAGAAGAAGTAAACTTGTAGCATGTATTTTTGTTTCGTTCGTATTTGTTAAACTTTGGAAAAACTATACCAATTACCAACTGTAACAAAACCAACTTAAAGTTGTATCAATTTTTTTTAATAACAGTTTTCATATTGCTCTAGTAAAGTGGTATTAACTAACCTTGTTTGGACAAAGATTCAACATAATTCTGAAATGGTTATTAAAATTTTATTATTACTGAGATATTTAGGTCCCTGGAATTTAATGAATCCACAATTATGTTTGTGATACTCGCAAGAGTAGAGTTACATTTAAGGGTTATGGCTGCAATTCCCTGGAGCAATGGGTTCAAATTTCGATTTACTTTGTTGGTGTCAATATTTCAAATTTTCCGAACCAGGGACATATCAATAAAGTATTTAATCTCGGCTCTGTTTTTCCGTTAACGGGAGGGCTAGGGCTCGAATCCCAGCCATTTTTACTGTGGTGGTATTTCGTAATCGGTTTCCTACTCTCCATCAACGCAAATTTCTATGAATGTCCTCAAATTCTAGCTTATTTATGCTTACCTAATTAGTCTAAAATATATGAATAGCTCCTATGGACAGGATAACACATACACACACAAAGTTGAATAGTTTTTTGAAGATATTGCAGTTGTATATAGAAATATATTGTTGTAAACCGTTTGTGTACATGAATGACATGCACCACACATAACTAAACAAACAATGATGTTATATTATTACCACCACCTGCAACAGCACTGTGATTGGCTTATAGCTAGTCAGGTGACCACGCCCCTCACTCTCTGATTGGCTGTTGGCTTTCCCCTGCCCTCCTACGCCCTCCCACTGTCATCCCTCCTCTCCTGCTGACCTCCTTTCATCGTTTTATTCTTGTCGAAACTGGTTTGTTCCTGTCCCATTGGTTTTTTATGTGTGCGCATTGGTTTTTTATGTGTGCGCATTGGTTTTATATGTCTGGTAAGGATAGGGATGGGCGTTGGAGCTTATTTGTGGGAGTTATTTATTTATTGGTGTGAGACTTTATTTATTTGTTGGTAGGGGGGAACGTGTAGTCCCCGGCGTCGGACACTTCTCCCTCGGCGTGTCGGCATCGCTATTGAGGACGCAGCACGAACCTCTCCTGACGGCCGCTTAGCGTAGCGTGAGAGAAATGGTTCCCAGCCACCAGCCTCTGAATCTATTTTGGTGTCAGAACTCTACCCCCGGCAATGGGTTTTCCCGATGACGTCATCGCAATCCCTGTGCGACAAGACAAGTCGAGACAAGTATAAATCATGACCTTGAATGATGTTGCAACCCTCCCCTTCTATGTGGGAATGGGTTTTCCCTGATGACTCATACCTGGCGCCAGTTTGGCGGCTCGATAAGACAAGTCGAGACAGGAATAGGTTGTGACCGTGAGGTCATTGACACTGTTCATTATCGGTGTCAGATGAATGATGTTGTAACCCTCCCCCAGGCAAGGGGTTTTTCCCATTGATGTCGCATCCCTGATTATGCACAATCAGGGGCCTCAGATTCATCAGTTAGGGGCCGCTATCCCCCACCACAAAAATCTACTAAAATTGATTGTTTGGTATCGTCCGTCGACAGTCGCGGATGTAGGTATCAGCCATGCACCACTTTTGGCGGAGGAGTAAGGTATAAATGTTCCTGCATTTACGTGGAGCGATGGAGAGGGAAACTAGTGACAGTACACCTCAGAGCAGATTCGAACCACAACCTCCACTGCCATAAATAGATGGGTTACACATACCCTGTCTGGCTAAATGTCTATATATTATGATAGTGTGGTAGGGATGATTAAGAAAACTTCCAGAGGGAGAAATACCAACACTTTACACCGCAGGGATTTGATTTAAACCTCCTCCCCCCACCAAAATTAGATGAGTCTGACATTTAGACGGCGTGCCCAGAGGGATTCGAACCTTTACCCCGCATTTTTGAGAGCGAAATCAAACATCAGTTAAAAATGGTTGACCGCTTAATATAATTAGACAAGGTAGAATTTGTACCAGCATTTGGTTCAGGAAAACCCTACCCCAACTGTTGGATTCCTGAGAGTACATCAGCACTCGGTGGGTACGAGAGCACAATTGATGGGGTAGCGGTAAATCTACACTGTTTTACATGAATCGACCGCTCACCGTAGTCAAATTGGCACTTCGACATGTTGGGACAAGAATAATCACGGGAAACCCTGCGATACCAGTTTGGAGGCTCGACGTGTCGAGACAGGAATGGGTGATGTCGCAATACTCCCAGATGACTGGCGCCAGTTTGGCGGCTCACCAAGACAAGTTGAGACAAGGATATATCCCTGGGAGGTCATTGACCCTGTTCATCTCGTACCACACGACGTCGATCGTATTAGTAATAAAATGTTGTTATTATTATTATTTTTAAAAGCCCCTAGAAGTTGTTGGATATTCAAAAACAGGGAAGAACTATACACGTGACATATTTACTGGAATTAGATATCAAATAGCGCAGGCTGGTGAATATTATGCTTTATTGTTTACACATGGGAGTTAATATAAATATAGCAAAAAACTTTTTTTGGTTGCTTGTATTATATATATATAT
>CABEEJ010001764.1:113305-137628 GCA_901482245.1 Timema douglasi | reverse complement strand
TCCTACATTTCATCTCACAATCACCCTACCATTACACATTAGCGTAAGTGCGTATAACCCGAACGGGTAGTAAGACGCTGTGCTAAGAATAAGATCTCATGCCGATTGTGGTATGTAAAATATCCCTGGAAAGTATGTGAAAAATATCTTTTCCGGAAAAATTGGTAGGCCCTTTCCCTCTCACTCATATAAATTCAGTGTGAAAAGCAACGCGGAACCACCACACTTCCTGAACTTCACTAATACATAAGATTTCTACCAGATGGAGCAGGTATCACCAACCAGTCAAAGGGCTGAGTGCATGCCCAGCTCGGGGTGGTTAGAAATACCATCAAACCAACCTTCGAGTTGATGACTTAAGACGAATTAAACCTTAAAAAAAAAAGTACATACGTTCAACAGCGTTGTTACTAAGGGCTCCACCTACTTGAAGAGACAAACAATTTGCACTATAGTGCAGTATTTATTATGGTAATAGAAGCTCTAAAACAATCCTCCATTATTATCTTAACATTTTCTGTCGAAATCTATCAAAACATGACTGTTGTTTGAGGAAAGCTAGATCTATGTTCCTCAACATTTACTTTGACCTCAAAACTGCAACATTCCACATGAAACATCGTTTACAATTAGCTAACTTTTACCTTTCTTTTTTTAATTATAATATTAAAATAAAAAGGTTAATTCTTTAGGTGGGACACGGAGGTAGCCGTATCGGATGTTGTATCGATCCACAATGGTAGATACGCATATGCACTAATTAGGTTACTGTGTTAGGAATGAGGAAGGTATAAGTCAGAGTAAGTGTACCCACATTTGCGTGGTTAGATAGCGGAAAACTATTTAGGACAAACCACATGGCTGGGACTCGAACCTTGATTTCCCCATCGTCAGCAGTCCAGCCTATTGCAAGAATGACGCTTTAAGGTGCAGCAGAAACGAGTGCAAGTATTTTTACAGTTTTTATACCATTACATTTATTTTGGCCAAAATAAATCAAATATTTCTCCAGTAGCAACATAGAATTTAGTTTTCTGCACATGCTAATATCAACAGATCTTGAATATCTGTCAAGAGTGTCCTGAAATTTTGTCAAAACTTTTTAAATAAGGAGAAAAAGTTTTGACAACATTCCAGGACTTCCTTGACAGATATTCAAAATCTGTTGATATTAGAATGTGCAGAAAACTATGCTCTATGTTACTATTGAAGAAATATTTGATTAATTTTGGTCAAAAAATTTCAATTCTATAAAAACTGTAAAATACTTGCGCTCCCGCACCTTAAGATTTTATACATTTCGACCACCGTAGTGGGTAACATTTTTCTTAAAATACGTGGGATTTCTGGACTCAACGCAAAGCGTCTCGACACTATAAGTGGCCCCCTCAAGAGCCCATATATATATATGGTGACCTGGTGGTCTAAGAGTATCGGTCTAAGAGTGTCGGACTTCTGTGCTGGGGGGCCGGGGTTCAATCCTTGGTCCCGTTACAGATTTATCTGATTACCAAACCCTTCCTTCACCTTTGACAAGACGTGTATTAATAACAACTTGTAAATGTATGGAGTGCCAGACCTCCACCGTTGTTCGGATCTCAGGTTAAGCCGTAGGCCTTCCATTTCAACTTAACAACCACCCCTACCATTACATATTACCGTAAGTACGTACAACCCGAACGGGTAGTAAGACGCGATGCTAATAATAATAATAATAATAGCCCATATAAGAGTCCTTCTCACGAACAATTAGGAAATTAGATACACGATTACGGTCAGACCAGAGAACGTAACGAAGTGTGGTTTTTTTTTGCATTCTTCATTTGACAACCGCAAAATTTGAATAAATTTAATAGTTTTTTTATTTCATATAATTATTTCTAGTTTTTGTTACATTAAAAAAATAAATATGTTAAGCAAGTTTTCCATTGGTCTAAGCTTCAATGTTTTTTAAAAAAGTTCATTACATAAAACCGTACCACGATTCGACGCCTGGCTTGAGCTGTGATATCTAACGATCTGTGAGATGCGATATAAACGGTCTAGAGATGAGAAAAGTATTTTTTAGAAAGTGCACACGCATTAGCAAGCCAAGATTCTGTGAAAACCACATGGATAAATCATATGTACCCAACACCTTCGGCCGATATTCGAGCTCCTTTCTTCCATACCAACCGTATCACCTTTTGCGATGCGAGCCTAGCGCCTTATACCGCGTAGTGTATGTCCTCTTCGACCTCTTTTGGTTGACCATTCTAACCAATGTGTCAAGGCGCCGCGACTAGTAATAATAATAATAATAATAATAATAATAATTAGAGCTGCTTTTAAACACATTCAAATGTGTCTGGATGTTTATGAGAACATCTTTCTTAAAGGTAGGTGAGTGACCTATTTGAATGCCTTGCCTCTCTTACAACTGCTCCACTCGGGCAATAATGTAAATGAGACCTTGAAAAGCAGGACCATAAAAAATGCCTCCCCTCTCCCCGACCACTTGTTGTAGCCATGGGATAGTTCTCTTCGCCCTGGGGATATCCTAGTATGAAAACCAATAAATTGGAGCACTCCACGAGTTGAAATATACAGCTCCGGCCAAAACAAGAGGCCGCCTTTTCACCCTGTCTTACTCTAAAACAGTCAATTTTGGTGATCCAAGCTGTAGAACAAAATAAAAAAAACTGTACGGTGCACCACATAGTCTTTCTCCCGCTTTAATATACAATAAACATTTACTAAAAACTCGTAGGATTTGTGAAATGAAATAATAGGTATATATTATTATTATTATTATTAGTAGTAGTAGTAGTAGCACCGCGTCTTACTACCCGTTCGGGTTATACGCACTTACGCTAATGTGTAATGGTAGGGTGATTGTGAGATGAAATGGAGGACCTACAGTTTAACGTGGGATCCGAACCACGGTGGAGGCCTGGCATTCCCCACATTCACAAGATGTCTTGTCAGAGGTGAAGGAAGGGTTTGGTAATCAGATAAATCTGTGCTGGGACCGAGGATTGAACCCCGGCCGCCAGCACAGAAGTCTGACACCTTACCCCTAGACCGCCAGGTCACCAATAGGTATATACATTGTTGTACAAACACTACACCAAAGATCATAAATAAAATACCCTGTTGTTTGCTCTTTGTCATCAGGAACTAGGAACACTGTTACAGAAAATAGAAATACCCTGTTGTTTGCTCTTTGTCATCAGGAACTAGGAACACTGTTACAGAAAATAGAAATACACAGTTGTTTGCTCTTTGGCATCAGGAACTAGGAACACTGTTACAGAAAATAGAAACATATTTGTCCACCAAAGAGCATACTTATAAAATTCATTTTAAAAGCCCTGAATTAAAAAGTATATATTTTGCTTATAGCTCAAAAACTATTGGTGTTATAAAAATATATTTCAGATAAAAGATTTGTTTCTTTAACAGAACTACAACTTTTACAATGATAAGTTATGGCGTATCTCAAATAGTTGTGGAGAAATGATGAAAATTGGAAAATTTCCCTAATGTAAAGTACCCTAAAAATGATTTTCATGAGGAAATGAGAATTGTCAATCTGTTTATAGTAATAAACAGTGTTTTTAGATATAAAATTTAATCAAAATTGTTGAGCGAATTTCGAGATAATTGATTTTTTTCTATTTTTGCCCTTCAGTAAATTACCCTTAAATTTAGCGTTAGACATATAATTACAAAAACTCCTTGGGGGGACCTTATGAAAATCCCAGGTACCAAGTTTCAGACCAATCTGTAAAATAGTTTCGGCTCTAGTCTGAGGTACAGACAGACAGACAGACAGACAGACAGACAGATGACATCGCAAAAACAACTTTTTGATATCAGGGGGTCATGAAACGTCGACCTTTATCAAAGTCTTGAGTTCGAATCTTTAACGATCACAATACTTCTTTCTCAGAGGTGTTGAGAGAAAGTAAAAGGGTTTTGTATTAACTGTACTGGCTAATAATGAATTAAATTATCTTGTATAATTTAATAAGATATATTGGGTGAATTTTAATTTATATATTTTGTTACCGCGTCTTACTACTCGTTCGTGCTATACGCCTATATACTAATTTTGCTACTGATCTTGGGATGAGGAAGGTTTAAATGAGAGGAAGTATACCCACATTTGCGTGGATAGAGAGTGGAAAATCGTTTAGGATTAAAACCTCTCTACATCCGATCTGGATTCTAATTACGATCTCGCCTTCATCGGCAGACTAACCTACTGCGAGAATGACGCCCTAAACAGTGCGGCCACTGAAGTGGGTGAATTGTATCAAGTGCACCAACATTCGCACCTGTTTTGGGGTCAAACATTAGACTCTTATACGTAAGTCCGTTATATTACACTGCCCCCACTCCTTCCAGGAGTTTACATGTGCACTCTATGAGCATATCAAATCAGTACACGACTTACAAACTCACCTAAACTGTTCAAAAAATATTTTTACTTCTTATACAATTTTAGTTTTATAGTACTCGGATATGATTAGGGGCTATTAGATGATTAGTAAAGTGTCTTATATGTAATTTATGTTCTGTGTAAGATATGTTAATCCGTACATAAGTATCCAAAAGGACATCTTTAGTCTAAATTGCAAGACTTATTTTTTACAGTTTTGTGAGCCATGAACAAACAATACGTAGGTCCTGAACATCTGTATGTTTGAGCGTTAGAATATACGAGTTACATGTCTAGAAGAACCCGGTTTGAATCCAAGTGATGTAGTGTTAATCACTGGTCTCATCATGAGATTAGAAGTTCGTTGTGAAGTGTACTTCTTTGGGCTAAGCCATGTACCCACGCTGGTGGGGGGTATAAATGTCAAACTAATTTAAGGCCAATTTCTTAGTCAGATTGAGTACGCCTCAAATGGGGCGCTACATTAAATACAGTATGACACCTACCTATACCAGAATGGAATGCACTAGTTTCATATGCAAAGCTGGCCCATTCCACTCGAGTTTAGAGAAGTGTCGTCTTGTATTTAGTGTAGCGCCGCACTTGAGGCGTACTAAATTTGACTATGAAACTGGCCATATTATGATTTTTGGGAGAAGATGATGTCGGGGGTTGAATTCAGGCCGGGTTTATTGAGGGTGGGTTTTCCTAAATATATATGTGTTTTTGCATACATGCGTGCGCGTGTTGTGTGTGCGAGTGTGTGTGTGTAGAGCCCGAAAGGGTAGTGAGACGCGATAAAAACAAAAAGGAAGCCATATGCTGAACTATTTTCTGTTCAGTGCCTTACTACCCGTTCGCATTCTCTGCATATTTATATTAGTATGAACCTGCCTCGGTGGCGTAGTTAGCTAACGCGATAGTTTCATGTTAAGCTAGACTGCCGAGGATGGGGAGATCGAGGCTCGAATCTCGGCCGGGGAAATGGGAGTGGTTTTTCCTAAATGTTTTTCTACAAATGTGAGTTCCTTCCCCATAAATTCAACCTTCCCAATTCCTAGCGCATTAGCGTAATTAGTACTTAAGCGCATAATCCTAACGGGTAGAGTAAATCGTGGTAAAATGTTTTAGGCGTTAGTGAAATATAATTTAGAAATAATATACCTTCATTTATGTGGTGGGTGCGTAAAGTAGCTTGGGGGGAGGGACACACACACAATCATTACATTCATTCGGGTGTCATAACCTTGACCTCCTCGTCACCAGTGAACTAAACCTGATGAGGTTAATGCCTTAGACCGTGTGCCCATCAATAAAGATGTTTGGAAATGATCTTGTGCTTCTAATGTGTACGTTTAAAATATAAAATAAAAATTGAAATCAAACCCTCCCCAAATGTTGAGTGCCCTTAAATCTGTTATTGCAATCAAACGTGCTACGTAGTATCTTGTTATACAGTAGCCCCATGGCTTCTTTGGTGCTGAATGACAGCTCACAACTGACTGCTAAAAGCTGTGAAATGTTACCAGACCAAATTATGTATCCCTACGCCAAACCATATGATCTGCAAAAACATGTGTTTAGCAGCTGTCACTTCTGACAATCAAAATGTAGGTATATACCTAAATGTTGACTGTCAGAAGTCAGCTGTGAGCTGTCAGTCAACACCATAGAAGATATGGGGCTACTGTACATTTAATGACTTATATCAATTACATAATTAGGGTATAATGTTTCAAAGAAGGTGATGTGTGTCCAATAATTGCGCTAAGTACACGAAATAGAATGATCAAGTTCATTTAAATGTCTGCTGCAGGCTCTTACATTTAAAAACCACTAACTTTACCTTCTGCGTGATGTAGAAGACTGCGGTTAAAATTGGTTAGTTATAACGGGAATAGAAACAACTTGTCAGAAATATCAACCAGAACTACCTCTAACCCCCCTCCCCTCCCCCTCTATACCTAACCATATACTTCTTTTGACGTAAGGATGTTACCTACTGAATATCTGCGGAAGTTGTTTGTTATTTCAAAATAAGGCTTAGCCAAAATAGGATTATAGGACCCCAATAGGATTAAAATCATTGCATTTTAAGTGCTACAGTTTAAAATAATTAAAACTGGTGAAACTAGCTCATCTTCAATTACGTTTTACGAAAAAGGTTTTTAGATCAAAGTAAATCGTTAAAAACATAGTTACAGTAGCTATATCCTTCCTAAAACAAATGTCAAGTTTTTAACTGGGTTACAACAAATTGGGTTAAGGGAAATATTTAACGAGTTTATTGTTTTTTAATTAGGTGGTTTTAATTTTTAAATCGCATTAAGACACTATGGTGTTAAGGGTACTGGTCACTTGAAGGGAAATATTCTCACATTTAAGAATTACTTAAGTGAATGGCAGTTCTTTGAAGCCTCAAAACCACTAAAACAATTATTAATATTTCACTAGCCCATTTGCCCATTCACATAGTTTGGTTTTCTGGCAGAGCTAGTAGGGCCTACTATTGACAGTTTTTTCATTGTATGCTCTTTTCGAGTATCTCATCCTATTTATCTTACATACGGAACTTTGTAAATTATCATCATTAACTCTTGTAGTTCTCAACGTGTGAACAAATAAATAAATCATAACAAGCTTATTGACCTAGTTGGTCTTGGGGTAATGTGCTCGCCTCAGGACCCGTGATCTCAAACCTAGCCGGGGTCGGCGGATTTTTCTTGAGCGATAAATATCTGTAGCACAACTTCCTTTGGAGGGGAAGTAAAGCCATTTGTCTCATATCGATTGTGGCATGTAAAAGAACCCTGTAAGGTATGTGAAAATACCTTTCCTGGCAATATTGGTAGGCCTTTTATCTCTCGCTCATAGACGTGCTCGTGTGCTGATATAATCAGTCGGTTCAGCAAGTTCACGTTAAATACCTCAAATAATTAACGTTCACTTAATGTAACTTAATGTAAAGTTTATTCTCGTGTTTTTAAATGAAAGCGATCATGATGCAGTTAACTTAACGTTCACTTTCAGTTAGCTTAACTTAATATATATATCCTGGGCGGTCTTTCACGTTACGTTATATGAATGGTTTCTCGTGATATAGCTATAGTATGATTTTGGTAGGAAGAACAGTAGAAGTTAGTTACTAAAGTTACTAAAACAAGTTTTTTATACTTGTACATCAAGTCATGTTATCCGCAGTTGTCACGTTTGATAAATATTATAAATACCTATAAAATACACAAATAATATAGTAATATGTTATCAATGTTGGCTGTAAAAAAATATGTTTGAATTTTCTCTACTGTTCTTCCAACCAAAATCAGGGTATAGTTTATCATTATGCGAGTGACGTCTATATGGCTATTTAGTAATTCATTTGTTGGTTTTATGACCAAGGTTTACTCTTTAGCTTAATTAATCAAATAGCCAAAGCTATTTTTATGCATTTTAGTGAGGATTACTCCATCTAGATATCATATTCTGAAAATTGAAAAATGACACCTGGATACGGGAATTGAACCCGGGACCTTTGGCTTAGTACACCAATGCTCTAACTGTAAAAATGGCTGCAATAAGCCAATTACCGAGTCGAAGGTGGCTGCGTTATCTGATACCTCGTGATATTAATAAATCACACATTTGTAGCCGACGATTTACTCACGTCCATCATAGACTCTGCCTTAAAATATGAGTGAAGAATGAAGAATGACCATGAGCATGGGACGAATCCTGGATAGCTCAGTGGTAAGAGCATTGGTGTACTAGTCCAAAGGTTCCGGGTTCGATTTCCGTGTCCAGCTGTCATTTTTCAGAATATGATATTTAGCTTAAGATTTAGTGATCAGACATTGGGACAAAATAATTAAACTAAAATAGGAAATCTAGATTTATCAAAAAGTTTAATACTATATATTTAGAATATCTGTTGAAAACTCTAAACATTCATAGATCATCACTTTACAAATAGTAGGCCTACAACTCACAGATTAAAACAAATAGGTACTCCAAAATGAAGATGTTTGGTTCGAATTGTTACGTTAAGCTACGTGAATCGTGATCATAAATCTGTTTTCTTGAGTTAAGCGAACCTTAAGTGAACACTAAGTTAAGTTAAAGTTAAGTTGAACGTGATCCCGGCATAAGGAAAAAGATATAACAAGCTCTATTTGACTACTCTATATTGAAATATTCCTAACGTGTAAAACTTTGAAAGCACTGCCTAGAATCAAACCATTGCCACCTATAGCTATAATGAGTAAATTGTAGTAGAATTCTGGCAAGGAGAAAGGTTAGGTGAACATAAAAAAAATGGTGGTCAACATTTTACTATATAGTTAACGTTATTTATAATATGTTGATACTGTCTTACTGTCTGTTAAAAGTGACAAATGAAGATAATTTGATTTGAAGTATGAATGTATGAAAGTAATTTTAGTAGCTTTTGTGGCTTTCAGACATGCTGTCCTTCCTACCAAAAGCCTACTATAATAACTTCTTGACGTATGAATATATGAACGTAATCTTAGTAGTTATCATATAATGTCATTCCTTCCAGAATCCTACAATAACTTCTTGATGTATGAATGCATGAAAGTAATTTTATTATTTTTCAGATACTTTCCTTCCTATCAGGATCTTACTATTTTAGCTTGTACTTTCGAAAATAAAATAAAATTGAACCAACTTAAAACCATTGTTTCCTAAACTTTTACTAGTCTCGTACTCTTACTGGGGCCATGGCTTAGCCAACGTACCACTTATGGTCTACGGTTTAACCAACGTACCATTTACGGGTCATGATTTAACCAACGTACCCTTCCCGGGACCATAGTTTAACCAACGTACCATTTTCATCTGTTCATAAAAATTAAGAACACAAATATTGAAGGTTCTTTGTGCTGGCTGACGGGAAAACTAAAATTAAAAGTGAATGCCCAACGTATCTTTTCAAAGCTCTAGGAACAAGGGCCGTAGCCAACCCCCCAATTTTAGGCCTCACTTTTTACGCCGGGAAGGCGTCTTCATTGTGTTTAGTTTACATAAATGATTTACCCTTTTATATAAGATTTTATAAGATCTAAATAAAGTTTATAAAGGTATGTCATGGATTCCCTGGACGATCTCGCGGGCCCCACTTTGAGAATCTTTGCTCTAAGTCATTGCAGATTATATTCTGGATTGAAGAGTCCCAAATACCCAACCAGTCCAAGCTGTAGCTGTAGTCAGACGCAGCTTCAGGGAGTAGTAACATAGTGCGGGAATGCTATACGTACTCACTCATTACAGTGCAATTACGATGAGTCCTAGTGTGTACGTGCCTCTTGTAGCATACATGAATAATACATGACCTGTAACTGATCTTCTCTCATATGGGAGGTCACATGAGGCACCGTTTAATTCCTGTACATCAGAACTAACCTAGTAATAATAATATTAATGTTAGTAATCCCCATAAACATCTAACAAATGTAACGGTGACCGCATATTATAATATCCCTGCACAAGGTCACCATTCATGGAGAGTTTGGGCTTCGAACCCGGATCTACCCCTTCATGGGCGAGCCGTACAAGACGAGAATTACGCCTTTATCCACGTGCCCAACGGTGAAGGTCATTACATGGTTACATTTTAACTGTACAACTACTATTACTATTACTAAATAAACCTGCTTTGGTGAGCGCATGGTCTAATGCATCACTCTCATGTTGGACTAGAATGCCGTTGGTAGGGAGATCGGGGTTCGAATGCTGGTCGGGTATACTGAGGGTGGCTTTTCCAAAATGGTTTTACACTCTCCCTCCACACAAATGTGGGTACACTTCCTCTAAAATTCAACCTTATTTCTTCATCCCTAACTCATTAGCGTATTTAGCACATATACGCATAACCTGAACAGATATTAAGACGTGGTGCTAAAACATACTAAAGAATATTACTAAGTACGAGGCGTACCCAGACAAAACATCGTCTATGTCTACTTTCTTGTCCCATTGTAAGTTTGGAAGTTTTGTAATTTTTGTGAAAGTATCATTTGTTTCAAGAATTGTTAATTACATCAACCACTTTTTTTTATGACATTGGTAACCATGTTATGATAGAGTCCATACATTCACGGACTAACGTTAAGTCTTAGGCCTACATACTTTTTGTTTGCTTATCAGAGCGTCTTACTAACCATTAGGGTTATACACACATGTACTAATTACTCTAATGAGTTAAAGATTAGGAAGGTTAAATCTATATTAAATATACCCGTATTTACACGAAGGGAGAATGAAACACCATTTAGAAAAAAATATTCTTAATACAGCCGACTGAGATTCGAACCCCGATCTCCCCTTCATTGGCAACCAAGTCTCTTGTGAGCGTGACGCCTTGGCTTAGACCACGGGTGTGCAAACTACTTAATGGAAACCATAATGAAAATAAAAATGAATTATTTTCCGGGTCAAAGATTTGTATTCGTTAATTTTTCTTCAAAATTAATAAAAATAAATTATTATTATTATTATTATTATTATTATTAGCACCGCGTCTTACTACCCGTTCGGGTTATACGCACTTACGCTAATGTGTAATGGTAGGGTGATTGTGAGATGAAATGGAGGACCTACAGTTTAACGTGGAATCCGAACCACGGTGGAGGCCTGGAATTCCCCACATTCACAAGATGTCTTGTCAGAGGTGAAGGAAGGGATTGATAATCAGATAAATCTGTGCCGGGACCGAGGATTGAACCCCGGCCGCCAGCACAGAAGTCTGACACCTTACCCTTAGACCGCCAGGTCACCAATAAAAAGAAATAATAATGACAAACACACATGATAGATTGACATGGATAAGTTTAAAGACATTGAGAATGTATAATAATCATACATTCTTTAGTGGCTTAGTATGTTTTTAAGTCCGTTCAGAAGGTTTATATGATGGGGTGTGAGATGAGTAAAACTGTGAGGCTCAAGAAAGAGGACAGATTCTCATCAGTAAGTTGGTTTCTAAGATCGCTTTTACTAAGTTTAAAGGTTGAAAATACTTGTTCGCATGAATAGCAAGCTACCAAACTTTCCTTATATTTTTGGGCACGATTTACCAAGTTTGGAAATGTTGAGGGTCAGGGTGGCAACATAACGGAACTCATCGAAACTTTTAATCTCGTGGGTTAGATTGGTCACACCGGTGGATCATATTTGGCCCGCGGGCTGTAGTTTGCCCATCCCTGGCTCAAACCATGCAGCCACCGAAACTGGTTGGATTCGTTATTGAAATTTGATACAAAAACCTAAAAGTAAATGCTTTTATTTATTTTATAATGAAAATCTGTTTGGTAGATCTCTAAAAAAATTATGTGGTAATAAATTGTCGTTTTTTGAAATTTTGGTTTCCCTTTGAAAACTTTTGAAATTTGAAATATTTGGTCATCTTTGGCGTAAAAAAAATGTAAATCGGTATTATAGAACTGCCAAAATCATTGTAGAAATAAATCATCTCGCGTTTAAATACAGAGATGGGCATACACCTCGACTGGTTTGGTTTACCAGTGACGGTGAGGTCGAGGTTCAAATCCATCCGGATTGCTGAGGATGGCTTTACACTCTCCTTCCACGTGAATCCGGGTCTACTTCCTATAATTATATCTTCCTCGTATTTATCTCAATAGTGTAAATTTGAGGAATAACTGGACCTTATAAATAAAATAAATTTTAGGACGTCATCCTGATCCTTTGTGGGTTTTTTTATAGTTTGAATAGGTGACCTGGTGATCTAGGGGTAAGGTGTCAGACTTCTGTGCTGGGCTCCGGGTTTTAATCCTCGGTCCCGGCACAGATTTATCTGATGGTCAAACCCTTCCTTCACCTCTGCCAGGCCTCCACTGTGGTTCGGACCACGTTAAACTGTAGGTCCTCCATTTCATCTCACAATCACCCTACCATTACACATTAGGGTATGTGCGTATAACCGGAACGGGTAGTAAGACGCGGTGCTAATAATAATAATATTTAGCACCACGTCTTACTACCCGTTCGGGTTATACGCTTTAAGTACTAATTACTCTAATGGATTAGGAATAGGGAAGGTTTAATTAGAGGAAGTGAACCCGCATTTGCGTAGATAGAGAGTGGAAAACCATTTAGGAAAAACCACCCCCAGTTCACCCGACTGAGATTCGAACCTCGATCTTCCCGTCCTCAGTAGTCGAGCTCAACAAGGTATGACCCGCCTCGGTGGCGTAGTTGGCTAACGCGCTTGTCGTGTTGAGCTCGACTGCTGAGGACGGGGAGATAGAGGTTCGAATCTCGGTCGGGTGAACTGGGGGTGGTTTTTCCTAAATGGTCTTCCATTCTCCCTCCACGCAAATGCGGGTTCACTTCCTCTAATTCAACCTTCCCAATTCCTAATCCATTAGAGTAATTAGTACTTAAAGCGTATAACCCGAACGGGTAGCAAGACGCGGTGCTAAATATTATTATTATTATCCACGGTGTGACTCTGCAAGTGAGCTATATCGACCGAGCGGCCACCACAGTTAGCGATGATAGTGCCAACATTTGTGGATGTAGGGTGTCATGTAGTCAGTACAACAAGCCATTCGGCCGTTATTCTCATATTTCTAAACCGGAACTTGCTCCTCATTTGTTTTAACGAGGCTGAGTTTGACCCCGTTCCAGAACCTCTGCTTTCCAGATTAATTTTGGAGGCACCGGGGATTGAAACCAGGACCTTTGTATCTGTAGCCAGGACCGCTAGAACATATAAACGGTCACTTTATTTTTATGATAAAGTAAAAAAGTAATGTTTTTAGTCTATTACGATTATTTATATAGCATCTTTTAAACACAAGCATATTTTAATCATACAACTCATAATCGACCCGTCATGGTCAGAGCCTTTTCTGATAGTTTAAAAAGTTTCTAAAAGTTGCGGATTCTGAATTTGTACGCCATGAGATTTATCACTAAGCTCACCCTATTGACTGAAAGGGTTAATTTCGACAATTTACTAAAAGCTAAATATAGGGAACTTTTGTCGATGTTGGCTAAACTACATTTATCTTTTATATTTTTCAAAAGTTTCACAAGATGTATATAAATTATACAAACTAATTTAACCTGGAACAATACGGCTAATATTACCCACCCCTAGATTTTATATTTACTGATTGGAGAACAAGATGAACCCTTGTAGAAATAATATATTATAAGATCTTCAGTACCACCTAGAATCAAACTAGAGATTCCTGGATTTAAGGCCGTCCAATATGATTGCTAAGTCACGGGCCGGGTGATGAATGACGATGCTATGCGGAGTGAAACTGCGAAATTTAGCGACTAATCTGGTTATAAAAACATGACAGCAGTATGTCCGTTGGGATTCATTTTTACTGTCTACACTCTTTTTTTGTACGTGTTCAAACCAAACTCTTCGCCATTAATGTTAGACGTGACAGCAGGCCCTTGTCATATATTTTCACTGTCAGCACATTTAACGATCATTCCAATTCAGTCAAATAAATCATTAGATTTTAAATATGACTAGAAATCAATTTAGCAAATTAAAGTACTTTTCATATCTGATTCAAATAATCTCAATTCTTTTATTAGAAATTGTGTGCTGAGTAACCGGCTTAGAAAGTGCACAAAACAAGGTCAACATTCGATTCATGGCCAACTAAAGACAGGTGTGCCATCTTCAGTGGGGGTTACTGTAATCAGATTTCTAAACTCATTCTAAGCAAATACGGAAGAATAAAATTAACACTTATCTTAGCACCGCATCTTACTACCCGTTCGGGTAATACTCTTATGTACTAATTACGCTAAAAACCCGCCTCGGTGGCGAAGTTAGCTAACGCACAAGATTCGTATTGAGCTAGACTGCCGAGGACGGGAAGATTGAGGTTCGAATCTCGCTCAGATGAACTGGGGTGGTTTTCCTAAATGGTTTTTCACTCTCCCTCCACGAAAATGCGGGTTTACTTACTTTATATTCAACCTTCCAAATTTTTAACCCATTAGAGTAAATTGTACTAAAGCGTATAACCCGAACGGGTAGTAAGACGCGATGCTAAGTATTAAGTATTACGCTAATGGCTTTAGGGATTAAGGAGGTTATATTTAGAGGAACTGTACCCGTATTTGCCTGAAGGGAGAGTGGAAAACCATTTTGTAGAAATGACCCTCAGTACACCCGACCGAGATTTGAACCTCGATCTTTCCGTCATCGACAATCAGTCTACTGCGAGAGTAGCGCATTAGTCCATGCGGTCACTGAGGCTGGTAATTAACATTATTCTCATTCTGTCCCCTCATAGTAATTAATTTAAGCCGTTGATTGTCGGTTAGTTCTGTATTATTGTAAACAAATTCAATTAGGCTTATTTTGAGTGCAAGATATGGCTTTTCAACAGTTGAGTACATTTAACTGTCACTTTGGCGAGATACTTTACGAAACACTTTTGACCTTAAAATTCAAAAATAGTTTTTTCCTTAAAGTTTGGATTTCCGAAGTTAGTGTCTACAAGGTTGAGTGAAGTTTTATCAAGTAAAGTTAAAACATACCATTTTAGGTAAAATTAAGTCAATATAGTTCAAGTTAACTGGTGATAATCCTAGGTAAGCTAATTTAATCAACGCTAACCCAATTAAACTCAAGTTAGGGCAAGCTGCGTAAATTCATTTAAATTTGGTCCGGTTAAGTTAATCTCAAAGTAGGTTAACTTAGAAAGGTTCTGGCTGGGTCTAAGTTAGTTCAAGAACCCAACCAGCATACCCACTATACTAGAACTCGTGGAGTAGTAAAATATAGATCTTCGTGTTTTGAAAAGGTTGAATACTATTTGGATTAAATATTATTTACCGTCAGAACGATGACGTTTGAAGTATAGATTGTTAACGTCTATATTAAATTAAATATCAATTAATTAAATTATGTTGTATAACTAAGAGTATACCAATTCTTAATCAAATGGATTAATATGGTTACATGGAAATATGATGGATATTTTTGAGCGCATTTGTATACACATCTATTCGGCAAAGGTAAAATATAAAAATTCCTCTAAAATATTTTATTAGTGTTCTTTTGTCTTAAAAAATAGGTTTTTTTTACGTTGACGACATTTAAAGTACTTGAGTAAAAATACTTAAGATCATCTAAACTTGAAAATAAATAAATAACGCAGTAAAAACCAAAGAAAATCACTAATATGAGCTATTGGTTTTTAAAAATATCAGTAATTTTTACTATATATGTGCGTATAACCCGAACGGGTAGTAAGACGCGGTGCTAATAATAATAATAATACTATATATGTTTATGATTAAAAGATATTACACTTAACTTAACTGAAATGTGTTCCTTAATCACTTTGGTTAAGCTGCTCCCTTGTTCATTATCATTTTAAAACACTTTAAAAGCTGTAAATTATGTGCAATTAAGTCGCTCTCAAACAGCTGTAGCATATTTAGATAATTTGATAGTATTTACATTCTAGAGGGACAATAAAATGTTGTGTAACCTTTAATTAGATCTTACCCAGAAGTTTTGTAATCTTATGGTCCAAGTAACTAGTTGCTGCCTTGGAATTCAATTCAAATTCTCAAACGTTAATTAACGAACTGTGGCCCATTCGTGTTCCTTTTGAAACTACCTGTTAGGATCTCGTCTTATTCCAAGGGTAATGCGTAACTTACAGTTACATTGTTTTGGATAGGAAAACCTGAATAGGAAAAACCTTAACTGAGAGCTAGAAAAAGATCTAGATCTACTTTAAAGTATTCATACGTCAAGTCATGTGATATGCAGCTACCTGACGACAGTGACTTGGTGGCAAACGGGAGCAACTTTGGGTTTCCCATATAAATAACATTCCTTGATGTTCTGGCAATCTGGCAACAGGCTATTGACCAAACTCAAAGCAATGTATGCCCAAATTGAGATCATTTGACCCATAAGGAGTTCTCATAGTTATGATTGTATACGTAGTGTATTTTCCAAACCATATTACGTATACTCCCAAGGCCACGTAAAATATTTTAGGGGGTATGTTACTTACCATTGAGCTATATTAATCACACGATATTTTTTGATAATAGTAACGCTCTTGTCGACCTCTGTGGTCTTGTGGTAAAGTGCTCGCCTCAGGACCCGATGTTTATGGATTCAAAAACCAGTCGGGGTCGATGTATTTTTTTTAACGATAGAAATACGTAGCACAGCTTCCTTCGGAGGGGAAGTAAAACTGTCGGTTCCATGTCGATTGTGGCATGTAAAAGATCCCTAGAAGGTATGTGGAAATACCTTTCCTGACAATATTGGTAAGCTCTTTCACTCTTGCTTATAGAAATTCTCGTATACCGATGTGATCAGTCGGTTTAAAAAGTGCACGTCAAATACCCCAAAACAATAAATAAAAATAATAATCGTAACCTTATAAACAAATTAACTCAGACATTAACGTGCATGGACCTTTTTAAGCCTTCATTTCATACTGTCGTGGCTTTGTTTAGCTTACCATAACGTCTTTATAAAAATTTAGAGTGACCGTTTGTACTTTACAAACGAACAGTTTTTTTTATGATCAAGGTCCCGAAAAGGATACGCAACTCACAAAAGTTAGGGAACACTGGTTTACGTCATTAAAACTTTACACTAAATATTCGTTTAGTATTTATTTCTTGATCAAAATAAATGCCTTTAAAGGTAATTTATACTTTAAATTAGTCCACTCATAATTTGAATTGTATTTATTACATCAAAGCTACAAAGAATAACTGTAATTTATCTAATATTTCAAACACTTTATAATCTTTTCAAATTAATTTAAAAAATACTAGTGTGAACATTTTCGTCTTATTAGCAATCTACACACTTCCTTCCACTTGTGCTAAACGGATTCAAAAAGTTCACTGGGTCACTAAATAAATTGTTCTGCTATCAATTTTAACAATATATTTTATTTTATTACCTATTATATCCGACATCTTAGCTCTGTCGATAGTAATTCCGTCTATTTAGCGAAAGTCATTGGCCAAATTGGGGTTTCACCTCCACAGTGACAAATTGATTTACAGGAGAAGGGGGGTGGGGGGTTGTGTAGTTTCCGAGGTTAAGTTAGTTTGTAAGTCATGTGATGATATATTCATCCGATTTAGTAGTAAACGTTGAATAAACTCAATAAAAAAAATTAAAAGAGAAGCTCTAACAGCATCAAAATCTCTCACTTTCGTGTAGTCCGTATCGTTGGGACATGAGATTGTACCCGGATCGGTGGGCTCTTAGCTTGTAATTGCATCGGTGGGCTCTTTAGTTTGTAACCGCAACGGTGGGCTCTTAGTTTGTACATACATCGGTGGGCTCTTAGCTTGTAACTGCATCGGTGGGCTCTTAGATTGTAACCCCATCGGTGGGCTCTTAAATTGTAACCACATCGGTGGGCTCTTAGATTGTAACCCCATCGGTGGGCTCTTAAATTGTAACCACATCGGTGGGCTCTTAGCTTGTAACCGCATCGGTGGGCCCTTAGCTTGTACTCGCATCGGTGGGCTCTTAGCTTGTAACCGCATCAGTGGCCTCTTAAATTGTAACCGCAACGGTGGGCTCTTAGTTTTTACATTCATCGGTGGGCCCTTAGCTTGTACTTGCATCGGTGGGCTCTTAGATTGTAACCGCAACGGTGAGCTCTTAGTTTGTACATGCATCGGTGGGCCCTTAGCTTGTACTCTCATCGATGGGCTCTTAGCTTGTAAATGCATCGGTGGGCTCTTAGCTTGTAACCGCAACGGTGGGCTCTTAGTTTGTACATGCATCGGTGGACTCTTAGCTTGTAACCGCATCGGTGGGCTCTTAGCTTGTAACCGCAACGGTGGGCTCTTAGTTTGTACATGCATTGGTGGACTCTTAGCTTGTACTCTCATCGGTGGGCCCTTAGCTTGTACTCTCATCGGTGGCCTCTTAAATTGTAACCGCAACGGTAGGCTCTTAGATTGTAACCGCAACGGTGGGCTCTTAGTTTGTACATGAATCGATGGGCCCTTAGCTTGTACTCTCATCGGTGGGCTCTTAGCTTGTAACCGTCAATGGTGGGCTCTTAGTTTGTACATGCATCGGTGGGCCCTTAGCTTGTACTCGCATCGGTGGGCTCTTAGCTTGTAACCGCATCGGTGGACTCTTAGCTTGTAACCGCATCGGTGGGCTCTTAGCTTGTACTCGCATCGGTGGGCTCTTAGCTTGTAAATGCATCGGTGGGCTCTTAGCTTGTACTCGCATCGGTGGGCTCTTAGCTTGTAAATGCATCGGTGGGCTCTTAGCTTGTAAATGCATCGGTGGGCTCTTAGTTTGTACATGCATCGGTGGACTCTTAGCTTGTAACCGCATCGGTGGGCCCTTAGCTTGTACTCTCATCGGTGGGCTCTTAGCTTGTAAATGCATCTGTGGGCTCTTAGCTTGTAACCCCAATGGTGGGCTCTTAGTTTGTACATGCATCGGTGGGCCCTTAGCTTGTACTCGCATCGGTGGGTCTCTTAGCTTGTAACCGCATCGGTGGGCTCTTAGCTTGTACTCGCATCGGTGGACTCTTAACTTGTACTCGCATCGGTGGGCTCTTAGCTTGTACTCGCATCGGTGGGCTCTTAGCTTGTACTCTCATCGGTGGGCTCTTAGCTTGTAACCGCATCGGTGGGCCCTTATATTTTACCCGTATCGGTGAGCTCTTAATTTATTACCACATTGACGGGGAGAAGGATTCTTCCCAAATTGTTTCCCACGCTTTCTCGGGGACAATTCAAGTACATTTACTCGATAATCTACCTTTCTCATCCTTATCTTTACTTTAGCGTAGTTAAAATGCGTCTATCTCGGATGGGTAGTAAGATGGGGTGGGGAAAATAAATGCTATTTTATAAGGCATGTGCTTAAATATATCTTTATAGTACTTAGAAAGTTCACGTTAAGTTACCTGATTGAAAAATCACTGAAAACGAGCTGGAAACGAAATGGTGTTGAAAGATAATGAAGTTGTTGTTGTTTTAAAATGGTTGAAATACCGACCGGGGCCGTCAATAAATATCCTCCTGAGCGGCATGAGAAGAGGTATGAGGCCAGATGGAGGCAGTACCCGTGGCGTTCGACCTGGGCCCTTAGCCTCGAAATGTTGCACTCTGGATGCTGTGTAGTAAGGCCAACACGGATTTTTGTTTGTCTTGTTACATATTATTTACACTCGTGGGGTAAGAAGGAGGAACGTATACTTTAAAGAAATGTGCCTGCATATGCGTAAAGGGAGATTGGGGAACTAAAAAGTACCTGAGTAGGTCTATACACGACCGACATTTTAAGCCCGGGTATCCCCATCCACTGGTTAACCAAACAAGACGTATGCTCACCGATGCGGTTAAAAAGTAAAGATAATTATAATTATTCTTTTTACATAGCTTCTTACTATCCGTCCGAAATATCCGCAGTTAATTACTATCTTAGGATAGGAATGAGGAAGTTAATGCCTAGAGAATATGTACCTTCCTAATCCCTAAAACAATTAGCCTTATTAGTACATGAACCCTAACGAGTAGTAAGACGCTGTGCTAAAAAAAATTATCAAAATAATTAATTTTCATGTTTGTTAGAAGGGCAGACTAGTTGAATAACTTTTTAGCGTCACTTTTAAAATAATATAATACGGAATAATTCTAGAATATGACCCCGGATCACCGTCCAGAAAGGATAGGATATCTTGTCTTCAGTATTTAATGTCATCTTTAATGCTTTATCTTTGACATATTCCTTGCACAAGGTTTGGTGACAGCTTAATTTGTATCGATGGAGCGCATTTAATTTGATTAAAATGTAGTTTTCTCTAACTGATTTTAAAACCTGAAAACAAACCTAAGTATAGTATTTTAATGTTTATAATGGAAGTTAAAATAATAATTATATAATAAAATATTTCTTAGGGTAAATATTCTTCCATGAAACGTCATTATTTAGATTTTCTTTCAAACTAACCCTTTTATTTCCGTTTAATATGTTTTTCCCTAATAGAAAGAAGAACTCATGGAATTTTTCTTTTGGATAAAATATTTGTATATATTTCTTGTATTTAACATGCACTTTCCGAACCATTTGATTATAACAGCACACAATAATTTTTTTGAGCAAGAGTTAAAGGGCCTAACAATTTTTCCGGGACAGGTATTTTCACATATCTATCAGGACTATTCTACATGCCACAATCGACACGGGACTGATGGATTTATTTCTCCTTCGAAGGAAGTTGTACTACGGATTTTTATCGCTCAAGAAAAATCCGTCGAGCCCGGCTGGGTTTGATCGCACGAAGATCGGGTCCTGAGGCGATTACTTTGCCTCAAGAACACCGAGCTCGACTTTATTAACATGACAAACTATGCTAAAACATAATTTAAAATGGCAAGTTGGTGCTAGAACGACTAGTTAAAATGTTAGCAGACTTGAGTAACTCACGAACGACACACGAAGAGTGATGCGAATTTTGAGGGGCCTTACAAGAAATTGCTTGGAAGGTCTTACAATCCATCCAAGTTTTTCGCATATTCACACTAACGGCATAGAGATGACCCAGGTAAAATTCAAAGGAAATGTACTAGCATTTTTGTAGAGGGCGAAAGAGGAATCATTTAGGAAAATTAACCCTCACCCGGAATTGATTCCTGACCTCCTCGTCACCGGAAAACCAAACTAGACGATAATGACACCTTAGTCCGCATGCTAATCTTTTCGAGTAATATAGTCTATAAGGCAAATTTATTTTGCATTCAATTTTTGGAATATTGAAACAAACACACCTTTTCATATGAAATTTTTCTGGATTTATTGTCTAAATACAGAAATAGTGTTGAATATGTTTTAAACTATAAATAAAAAGCTTTGTTCTTGTACGCTATAGAAAAATGAAATTTGATCATTACGATTTAGCTGGTTTTGATAATTTATTCTTTTTTAGTTCTAGTAGAAGTATTTTTTAAATTTCTATATTAATATTTATCATGCTACAATATAAGATTCAAATATTATTGAATATGCCTAACAAAAGTGAAAAGAGAAATCGGATTACATTCCATTGACATGTTAAAAACTATTTTTTTCTCTGAGATTAAAATCACATAAACATAAAATTTCCGCCCAAATCTAGTTATATCTATTTTCAGTTTTTGGTAACTGCACTGAGCCTATATGCGCGAAAATAAAAAATGTCTCCAAAAATCATTATGCGCGAAAATAAAAATAAAATGTGTCTCCAAAAAATCATAGTTGAAAAGAATACAAACAACTCCTTCTATCCCCTTCCCTAATATTTAAAATTATAAATTGTGTCACGAGCCACGAAGATTCTAGGTCAATATCGTTGACGCCAAATCAGGTTCTAATACCTTTGACGAAGCCAATCAAATCGTTTCAAGTTTTACTAAAGAGAGCAAGTGTTCTGATTATGGCCAGTCTCGGCGGCGGGTTGGACTGCAAGACGGATGGTGATACAGGTTTGTCTACTCTTGTCTCCATTAATTTGAGCTCTGGATCTAGCTCGCGCAGTTACATCCTGTCAAGAAGACCAGGAGTAAAAATACATCACTACAAATTAGCAACAAGCTGGGTGCAAAGGAAGATAAGTTGTGTATGCCTCCAAACTCATCTCTTATGGCGTTTGTCACGTCACGTCTAATAAAACACTCGTTTAGTGCAATTTTCATAGGAAGGACCTTATCTGACAGCTAGAAAGGTTACTTATCCATACGTCAAGTCGTCAGATTTGTATATGTTGCTTTTAATAGGAAGCGTCGACACTTATAAAATAACACTAATAATATAGTAAAATGTTATCAATTTTGGCCGCAAAAATATAAAGTTTATATTTTATAAAAAAAATCTATGAAAATTGGACTAAAACAGTCACGTGAAGGAGGTAATGTGGTCTGGAAATCCTCTCCTTAATCGAAATTTCTACTTATGCCAGATCCACTTTGGGGGCAGCGTGGTCTAAGGTGTCACTCTTGTAATATAATAGGCTGCCGATTACGGGGAGATTGTGGTTAGATCCCAGTCGGGTGTATTATAGGTGGTTTTCCTTAAATAGTTTCCTACTCTCTCTCCCCATGAAAATGCAGGTACAATTAATCTAAATTAAACCCTCATCATCCCTAACCCATTAGAGTGATTAGCACCTACGCGTTCAACCCTAATTGGTGGTAGTACGCGGCTCTAAAAAAATACTGTCATATTTAGCTAAAAATTAAAACTCACGTTTCCAAGTATTAAAATAAAAATATTCAGTCGTAGATTTTAATTTTATTTATAAATGAGTAGCCTAGATACAAACTCGGCCAAGTCAATTTTTTTTGCAAAGAGAGTTAAGAATATGTTCTTAAAGTATTTTTCACGCTAAATCAGATTCTGAATGCGGTTTGTTACAAAAACGGCCGTAAACATGTAAAAATGTTAGTTAAATATGTTCTTGTAATTACAAAAACGTCCAAGTCCAAAAGCACTTTGTTACAAAACCAGCCAACTCCACTTGATCAAATCAGAGAGCTGGATTCAAGCACGTGACCACCAGTGGCGTGCCGTCAATGGACTAGTAGGACTAGGCTAGTCCCCAGACATTTTGAGTTTATTTATTTGAGTTAAATTTTAACGGGAAATAAAGGCATAAAATAAAATCTATCTGAGTCTCAATTTGCGTCACAATACTCAACGATATTCTAGCTATTTGTGCGCTGCCCCCACACCCCCTTCCCTCTCTACTATGACAACATACTAACATCAAAAGCGCTGTCACAATACTCAATGATATTCCCGCTTCTTGCGCTGACCCCTTCCCCTCTCCCAACTAACATCGGAAGCGCTCGAGTCTTATCGGCTCTTACCGGGGAAAGGACTAGGTGAAACATGCCTAGTCCGTCTCTATAATAAGAGATATGCTAACACTTGGCGTTCTGTCACAGGTAAATGTAATTTGGGTTTGCTTCTTATAAGTGGTAGTGTTGTGGTTGTTAAGCTTATGTAATTGTTCCCATTGATGAAAGAGATCTTGTGAAGTGTTAAAGTGTTCGATTGTCAATTTAGTTTGACAGTGTTTGAAAGTGTGAAATATGGAAGGGGACTCGGATTTGAAAACTGTTCCCTCACAACAAAGCTTGGGGAAGGGACCTGAGACAAGTAGCAGGGTTAGTGAAGGTAGTTCAGTGGGATGTAGCAGTGCCTTTCTCAATGCTGTACTCTCGACCAATTATTCGCAGTTTTGTTTGGAGCCCTCACTTTTGAAGAATATAATAATTAATAATATATATTTAGCACCGCGTCTTACTACCCGTTCGGGTTATACGCTTTAAGTACTAATTACTCTATTGGATTAGGAATTGGGAAGGTTGAATTAGAGGAAGTGAACCCGAATTTGCGTGGAAAGAGAGTGAAAAACCATTTAGGAAAAACCACCCCCAGTTCACCCGACCGAGATTCGAACCTCGATCTCCCCGTCCTCAGCAGTCGAGCTCAACACGACATGCGTGTTAGCCAACTACGCCACCGAGGCGGGTCTTTTGAAGAAAAGCAGCAAGTAATAACGAAAGGTAGACCACCTCCAGACATTTCTGCTAAAACAAAAATGAAAGACTATACACGTAATTATTTATGTGTTTATTTTTTTCCATGTTTTGGTTTTATTTATTTATGTATTTGTTTGTTTATTCCATGTCTATATATTGTGAATCGGTTGGAGGGAGATAAATTGCCTACCATTTGACCTGTAAAAGTGTATTTGCTAAGTTAACATATTGTACATTATATGGAGAGTATTCCTCTTTAACCCCATAATGAAAGGTGTCTTCAAACCTAGTCCTCTTTGAGAAAAGTCACCGCACGCCACTG
>CABEEJ010001764.1:48484-111153 GCA_901482245.1 Timema douglasi | reverse complement strand
TCTTACTATCCGTTCGGGCTATACGTTTGTGTACTAATTACGCTAATGTTTTAGGAATTGGGAGGATTTAATTTAGAGTAAATGAATCCACATTTGTGTAGAGGGAGAGGGGAAAACAATTTTAGGAAAACACCCCCAGTTCACCAAACCAGAATTCGAACATTGTAAGAATAAATTCTTCTTTGTTACAAAAACAACCAACTCCACATCTTGGTTACAAACCGGGCCAAGTCCATTTTTCAATTCTCAATAACTAGTTATTGTTTAAATTTTTGGGTAAAGAAACGTTGGAAATTCTAATTATAAGTTGCCAGCTTGTTACAGAAAAATAATCCCATTTTCATCTAGTGTTCTTTATAGTGAAACCGTTTTTGGCCTCTCCTGGAAAAAACATTTAAACGGACTTGGCCATGTTTGTAACTAGACTACTCAAATGATTGTTTTCTAAGATACATGCAATTTAAGAGGATGTCTTGAGTCTCACAGTTGTGTGAGGTATTGTTTGTTCGTTGAATTCGGCTATTATCGTTGGTAGTGACGGCGCGGATAATACAGCGTGGGTTTGTTAATGTATCCGCATTGAGCGTCAGTAACGTCTTATCTGGTTTACCGGAAACGGGGAGTTTGGGGTGGTATATACTAAATAGTTGCCCTCTCTCCTTACAAGATAATGATGGTCTATTTGCATAATTCTCAAAATAGTCCTGCAGGGTCACAACATTATTATTTTTATCTTTAAGTAGTTTTTTTGTAAAAGTATTTTTTATAAATCATCTACACCTTAGGCTATTTGTCTTGGTCACAAAATAGCTTGTAGGAATCTTCCTGGCAGTATGGAGATTAAAAGAGTCCATGGTAACATATGTCTATCTAGGCTAGGAAACATTGAAAAGGTGAAATTAAAAAGCAAGTCGATGTTTTCAAGTAGCAAATATTCAAGTGAATGTGTAATCTCGTTAGAGGAAGAGGGAAAGGATTATCAGCACATAGAAAAGAGCCATTTTAGGGAGAATTTATCATTGTCTTCCCTTTATTTCTACTTTGAATACTGGCGTCTAAGTGTAATAGTGCTTAGACTGCTTAGGTGCGTAAAGTTAAGATGCAACCTGCTTCGCAAAAGATCTTCTGAATCTGCAAGTAGGCAACATCGTTAACGCTAACATCTTGATTGCAGGTCAGCACAAGAAATCCGGCTCAGAGTCCCGGAGATACGGAACGGGAAACACGGGAAGAAGTTCCTCTGTCCATGATCACGCATCCAGGAAGATGACTTCCGGTAAGTTGCTCTTAGTCTCTTCTATAGTCATAGGAAGAGTTAGCTCAGTATCAGTTTGTTTGAATGGCATTCTCGGTGTTCGGTTTGAGTTTTGACCAAGTGCAATAACGTGCTCTCCCAACATCCTAAATATTGACTTTTTAAAAACAGCTTTCTTTATTTGGTATAGCTTTATTCACTCGCACAGCCTGGCACTGAAGCGTAACAATTGGGAAATATAAAAAGCATACATGGGAATATCATTTTTCAAATTGAATAAGTTGATATTATTCATAACAATCATCGGTGAATGTAAACCAAAATAATAAGCATTGTAGATAAAAAGCGCTAGGTTAAATTAGTTTGTAGTTGACTTATTCAGTGAATTTGAATCGCAAAAACATAAAATATCTCACGAGAACACAGTTTTTCAGATTTAATAAGTTAATGTTTACAATATTTATCGGGTTGTAAGCAAACACAGTTTTTTTAAAGATAGAACGCCCCAGATTAAATGATTTGCAATAATGTGACTTATTCAATGATTATTAATAAACTCTTCTTCATACTTTAAAAATCTTCATGTCCCCTTAAATAAACGCATTTTATATTTTTTTGGTCAATTTGAGTGACATAAATAAAACAAACATATTTATTTAGAAGTTAAACGAGTTTTTTTTAATTGTATATTTAGATGTTTATGATTATTTTTAACCAACATTACAGTTTTGGAAATTAAAAAAATAATATAGAGCTATTTTAATAAATCGTTCATATGTCATTCCATAAACTACCGTCCATTCATGTAACTTCTTTGAACCAGATAAACTATGTTTATGGTGGTTATGGGGATGATTTTGACTCAATAATTAGGTATGGTTCATTTTATTGTTATCCCTACTTTCCAATTTACACTATTTCATAGCTGAGATTTGTTCAGCTTGATCTATACTTTATATAAAAGGATGCCGATGACGGAAACTTGATATAAGATATATTTAAGTTTCTGTTATGAAACTAAAAGCCAATATGACGCGTGAAAGAGCGCATCTCAGTTTCTATAAAGCTAGTTTATAAATTGGATACGGTACACGCAGTTAGACTCTCTGACATTATGCTTTCATAAATTATCAAAAATCTATATTTTAATTATTTTTTTTCCGACAGTTCTGATTAAGTTCCAGACTTAGTTCTCATTTAAGTTAAAAAGTCTATCTTGATTCTTAAATGTGATAAACGAATGCTAGTTACCGTTTTATGTTAGCAATTTATTATAATAAAAAAAACATGTTAATATAAATTGAAGCCTACCAGTCGAATACAAATTATATTAAAAACAATATTTTGAGGAGTTGAATTGTTTCATTTCATTACAAATTTGGGCACGTTTCTATGTGACAAATTGTTTGAATTTCCTCACCTTCATCATGTGAGTCATTGCTATCAATAATACGACCTTTTAACTCTAGAAGCCTTCTTTGGGCTGTCGACAGGTTGTTCTTAAGGGACTCGATCTCTTCCTGCATCATCGACTTCATTTCGTTATTCTCGTCCAAAGCAATCCTTGCAGCGGTTTTAATTTTGATCACAGCAGCATCATTCTCCAGACTTTTGCTCTCCGCAGTGTGATTGGCCCTTGAGCATTGCAGCCTCATGTCGACCACTTGCCGTGCACACTCTTCTCGTAATGTCATCATGTTCTCCTTCAGCTCCACCACATGCTGTTTCACGCTCAACAGTTCCTGGTTCTTCAGAGAGAGCTGCTGTTGGCTGGTCGCAAGCCCCTCCTTCAAGGTCTCATTCTCGTGCATCACTTCTCCACATAGGCACACTTGCGAGTCTACTAGTGTTGTACTGGTACTAGGATTAGTGTTCTTGTTAAGCTTGGTAGACATAAACTGGATTTGATTTCCAGCTTCCTGGAGTAAACTTATTGCTTGGATATATTTTCTTTCGATAAAAATCTTCTCCGACAAAACTTCTTGCAAGCTTGTTTCAGCTTTCTTCAATAAACTTGGCATTGGTCTTAACTGTTTTAATTCCTCATTATATTTATTTTTTACATTTTCTATTTGAAATTCTACATTTTTATCTAGCATCTTGTTTTCCATTTGTAGTTTTTTGATTGTGTGCTTTAGTACTTCTGCTTCTGTTTCAGATTGGAGGTATTTCTCCTTGCACACGTCCATTTTGATTTGTTGCTCTTCAATAATTTGTTTGGTTTTGGCTAGCTCGCTATACATATGCTCTTGCTGTTTGTTTGCTTGTTTGATTTCCGTCTCCATCTGTTTGTTTTTTTCTAATGAATCCATTAAAAGTTTTGCTTTTCTCTTATATTCGGATAGCTCTTTTTTAGTTAAAATCGACTCCATTCCTGTAATTTCCTTCTCCTTTTCAGCTTTCTGTATACTAACCTTCAACATGTTATTTTCCCGAGTAAGTTTAGAGATTTGTTGAATTTTCGTCTGGTAGTTCTTCTCGAGTTGCTTATATTGTTCTTTGAGTTCACTCAGCAATTGTATTGAATTCACCATGCCATTAAATCTTTCTGCGTCTTCTATTTTTAAAGAACCTGGTGCCCTGTGCTCAAATGATGCGTTAATGTCACCTTGTTTTTTAAAATGATAAACATGTGTCTGTTCATCCTTAATCCTTTTTTCAATCTGCTCATTTTGCTTATTTAGGCCATTCTCTTTTTCTAAAGATAATTCTTTATAAAAAGGGGTTGAAATTGATGATATTGGTGCTTTATTACAGTTGCAACCGTTATCATACTTTTTATCAACTGGTATAGAATTTTGATCTTTCAGAACATTTTCTATATCTCTTAAAATGCCCTCGTACGAAGAAATTTTAGTTTTTTGTGGGAAACTTGTGGATTCTTTTTTTCTTGGAGGGATGTCATATAAGCGAACCTTGGGATAGGTTTGAAATGTTCTATTTTCAACGTTTTCAACAGTATCTTCTTTACTTCCCTCTTCAGAAACCTTACAACAACAATTTTGAGCTATTGATTTATCACTTGATTTGAGCTTGTGGTACAAGCTACTTACTGATTTTAATTCCTCTCCAACTGTTTCTTTTTCTAGGCATAGACATGTCGGCATCTTTGAGACACCTCGAGAATCAAGAACGTCTTGTAATGCCTTCAAGTTATAAGATATTGGAGTATTTTGGTTTTTAATCGCTTTGGTGTGAAGGAGACTAAGTTGCGAAATGTTTACGCCAGCTTTTGAAGCTAAAGTTTTGTCAGAGAGTAACATTAACCCAATCTCTTCTCTAAGTTTGGTATTTTGAATGGACGTTTTAATAACACATTTTCTTAACTCGTATACGACCTCCTCCATCATATTCAAATATGCCTGGTGTGTTTCGTCTGGATTCTCCATAAGGACAGTGTTAATATCCTCCATTGCTCAAAACTTGGGCATAGAGTTTTCTTTTATGACTTATAAATAGTTTTTTTTTACTATCTCACGGCTAGAAAACAAGAAGAAGAAATATTCTGTTGTTTATATTTTTATTAATTGGACAAGTTTCCCATTGATATGGATTTAAATAAAAAGCAAGGTTTGGATGTTGTATAGTTGATTTTTTATATAATTATTTAAATATAGAATATTAAAACTTACGTGCTCATTATACTAGAGATATGGAAGCTGTTTTAGTTTCAAATTTATCTATCTTTGAGGCCCATTTGATACAATGTTTTCTTCTGTTGAAACTATCCCGTTTTTCTGGCGTTTCAACAGTGATAGCACATCATTCTTCTTTATTTTCATCGGAGAAGGGCCTTTGGATCTCCAAAACTTGCTTGGGGCATTTTGTTGGGGTGCTGGACATAGCCTTATTTATAATAGTAATACAATTGTTATTCATTATTTTTTTCAAGGAATATCATATTTGAGTTAACTAACACATAGGACACCCTACTCCTCCTCCGAATCGTTGGTTACGTGCTGGTGACAGGTTCGAAACTCAGTCGGGTGCACTGGGATTGGTCTGCTCCTTGTGATTTGTCACTGTGGTTTTTATATCCCCACTCTTTACTAATGTGATTATATATTTACCTTTTATTCACTCCATATATCAAACAATTATGATTGATAGCTCTCATCACCAATGTGATAAAATGCATTGCCATAATAAAACAGACCTGATTAAAAGAGGCTTATAAGCACAAGAAAACTGTCTGATATATCTCAACTTAAAAGACCCCTACTGGATGAACCCGTTACAAACAATAAGAAGGGCTCTAATGCTTTAGCCCAAAGAAGGAGCAAATAATTAATTCATTAATGCACTAATGATACTTTTAGTGACTTAGGTTAGGATCTTATTCCATCATGCCCCAGAGTGGTAGTGTGTATTTAAATTAATTCAATTATTATTTATTGATTAGGAGTATTTAATGTACATCTTTAATAAACACAATTCGTACAAACTAGCTTAACTTTGCAAAATATGCCTATTGAGCGTTATCACTGTAAAAAAACCTTACATTTCCCCAATTTCATTAGCAATTTTTGGGTGGGGCCAATAATTGAACCTGGAACGCTTAATTTAGGTAGGCAAACATACTACTGACAATGCTAAGGTGTCGGATGCGTATTGAATTAATAATACGCAGATATTTTTAAGCTACATCAAATTAATATAATATTGAAAAATGTGTCTCTAGACAGTAGGCACTCTTAGTATATATTTACTTAGAGTTTTGAATGTCGGGCATCCCTTTTTAAATCACGAATTCAATTTGCTAGAAATTTAATAGACACCTGAAATAAATATAACGGAACCAGGATTCGAAGATGTTCAATTTACTACATTATTCCTTGCTATGTTTTGAATTGATAAACATATTACTAGTCTAAGTTAGAATTTTTTTTATACCGCTCGTTTCTTAGTAACTGGATTTTATCTATTACGTAAGAAATGAAAAAAAGAAACAATTGGATGATTATGTCAAGAGTATGCCCTTAAATATGACTTTTAATATGTCTCACAAAAAATTAAATTAAATACTTTCAGTAATCTCATAAATTTACTGTCGCTTCCGTTAACAGCCCGAAACCTTAGCTCAGTTGATGGAGTGTCTGTTTAATGAGCTAAGAGTTCCATGTTCGATTCCCGGCTTAGCCGAAAACATTATTTAAATTATAGTGACTACTTTCCCAATGTTGAATTAACTGTCGAGAAACTGGGTGCTGTGTCGGATCTAGAATTAAGTTAGTTTATAAGTTGGGTGCTGATATAATAAATTAGTCGGATCAGAAAGTGGGCATCAAATACTTCAAATAAATTATAGATTAAAAACTTCCTTCAACTTCAAAATGTATTCATGTTAACTATGTTAGATGGCATTATTGTTGGTTTAATAGTTTATACTCAAATATTTGCAATACATAAGGATGAAACTCTGTCAAATTGTTGGACTGTACAGGCATACCGTTCGCAAAAGACTTTCTGAAAATTTGGTAATATTATAATAGGCATAAAGGAAAAAGATTTTCCTTCAGAAAAAAACTATCCTTCCCCTTTGACCTCCCTAAACCCCTCCAAAAATATCCATAAAAACATGTTTTAAATTACTTCAAAAGAAACAATTCTTTTTTTTTAAAAAAAGGGTAAAATTAAATGTTTAGTTAAGTATTGAACACCAGTACCGCCAAGAATTTATGCTTGTTATTAGTATTCAAGAACATCACTTACGAGTGAAAGGATAATGAATTATCTCCTCTTTTCTTCTTCACAAAATAACAACATTTTCACCCGGATGATTAATATACTTCTTTGGCCTTGTTTCTCTTATATAAAACTAGCATTCCGCGAGTTTCGCTCCTACCCCGCGTATTACTACCCGTCTGGGCTATCGGAAAGAATTAGCAAATACTCTAATCAGGGGTATGTTTCAACATAGTTTCTTTTTGCAAACTACAGAAAATCGTTGAGCAAATCCCTCGCTGAAATATTTTTAAGAAAAATAATCTTGTTCCAATTTCTCAAAACAGTCAAATGAGCATAGCAATCAGCTCTTTGGGGTAAAAGCTCACCTGGAAATTGATAAACTGTGTATTCTTCGCACAGATGTGGATAAATTGTTTTCAGCTGATAAAGGGAGGCAGATAAAATCAGTCCGTTGTTTATGAGTTGAGATGTGAAAGAAATGGCTTTGACAAAACCACACGTTAATATGTCTTCGTCATCAATGGAACCTTTCCTTCCTCATAAAGATTTATTTGTCTATTGTTTTTGTTAGATGAGGTTAGCTTAGATATTTTGGACTCATTTAATCAGAGCACATATTATTAATGCTTTTGATAATAATTAGTATTGCTTAGCGTTCATTGTATTTACAAATTAACTTTAAAAAAACTCTTTGTTCCACACACTATTCCTAGGGTTACTTTGGTTATGTTAAAAAAAGAAGAGAAATTACAAGTTTACAAGATCAAATAATCAAGTCTAAATGAAAGACAGACAGGATCATATTTTAAATAATATAACGTGATGTATGTTATAATTTATCAAGTTTAAGAACCGACGTTGACCTTTAAGAACCTACAAATGTATCTGTTTCTGTTCTGGGTTTGGCAAGTAACTAGACATAATAAAATAATAATAATTATTATTATGGACATATTTATCAAAAGTGACAACTACAGGATACGTTCAATTAGATCTAATAACTTTTTCTAGCCTTTAAATAAGGCTCTTCCTATGAAAATTGGACTGTGGATATTAAGATGCCACACTACAGCATGATTTTATGTATGACCTATGCAGTGAAGATAGAGTACTCTTTGATTTACTGAAGTTTAAAACATTTTCAGACATAATTATTAGGTTCCATAAAACGGATTCGTTTGAAGATGATTCAAGTACAAGACTTACAGTAGCTATCAAATTTGAAATAAAAACTTTTAAAATAACATAAGATTATCAAACATAATAATGTTTTCAATAGAGTTAGCTTGACTTTCTATACATTTTATTTGACTTTTAAAAGACAGAGACAGTATACTTTTTCCAAAAACTTCCCTGATAAATAATTATGAAATACATACTACTAAATTAATAAAAATAAAAATTATTTTCTTAATAGTATAATAATACAAATTAAAAATCTAATAGGGTTAATTTAGACATTCTCACTGCTTCTAAAACTATAATATTTTATTATTTACCAATTTATATTTGGAATAGCTATTGTTTGTTAGCTCGGTTTTAAAACAGATTAGTTTTAAGTGAAAAATAAAATGGATATTTTCTTGTAGCATGAATTAATCAAACACAATTAATATATTTCAAGAATTAAATGTTTTATTAATGGTGTAACATTTAATTTAATTGTCCAATTATCATTTGTTGTGGTTCGTTTAACTAAATACACAGTAGGTCCATTTATTTGCCTTAACTATGATGGTCTACAAAATATTAAATAATCAAATAATTTTAGTGATATTATTTTTTAGAGTTGGCAAATTGGGACAGATCATCTTGTCACAAGTTTGTGGGTTTTCCCATATTATTCTGGTATGACTCCCTCTGGTCCTTGTTGATGTAACCTTCTAATTCTTTTATCTTATGCTGAGCTATCGACAAGTTGTCATTGAGGAAATTGATCTGACTCTGCAGCCTGTGCCGAACTCTCTCTCTTTCAAACTGGGCCGCTTGTACCTCAGACTTGGCCAAGGCAACCTCTGCCTCAGCTTCCATAACCTTCTCTTGCATGAGGCGCTTGGCTTGTTCTTCTTGCTCCTTAGCGGCTGCTATCTGGCGTGCGCTCTCTGTCTCAGAGTTCTCCAGGTCTGCCGCCAACAAGGACACACGCTGCTCCGCGTTCAGTAGCTCCTGGATCTTTGTAGACAGCTCACACTGGAGGTTGGCCAGGTTCACCCTCAGAGCTTTGTTCTCCGACCTCACATCGTCACCGGTTGTGACCCCACGTGAACTACCAGTTTCGCCATTGGTCTGACTCCTTAGGTATTCATTCAACTTAGCTGCCAAAACCTGTATCTTATTTTCAGAGTCGGTTAGTCTCAAAATGGCGTCGTTGTAGAGCATTTCAACCTCTGTTTTCCTCTCCATAGCTTCCTTGAGGTTGTCCCTTGTTTTCTCAAGTATTTGAGGCAAAGGCCGTAGCAAATCCAACTTTTGCTGGTACTGCGTCTTTATGTGGCTTATCTGCATATTTATGTCATCTCTCAATATCTCGCTGTCCATCTCCAGCCTTTTTACAATATGCTTTTGATCTTCCGTTTTTTGTTTTTCCTCAAGATATTTCTTTCTTAGCTCATCAACTTCCCTATTCCTATCACTAAGAGTTTTATTAATTCTATACATTTTTTCATTTGTTAATTGTTGTAACATTTTGAATTGTCGGAGCTCTAGTTCCATATCTTTAATCTTGTCCTTGAAGTTTAAAAATTCTTTTGATCTTTTTTCGATTTTCTTTAATTTTTCTTGTGCTGTGATATATTGATCTTCTATCACTTTTCTTTCCTCTTCGACTTTTCTTATGACATCTCTTTGCCTCTTAATTTCACAGGTCAAACGAGAAATTTCCTCCACCTTTTTACTGTAATCATCCTTCATCTGTTTATACTGCTCCTTGAATTGCCGGAGCTCTTTTGTAGGACTCAGCGTTTCAAAACCAGGACTAGAAATACCAGGATTACACTTACATATAGACTTTGGATATTTTTTGATACTTTCTCTGTGTTTTTGGGAATACAAAAGTTCTGTTTGTATTGTATTCATTTTATTTTGAACATTTTTTATTTTGTTCTCAAAAAAATCCACCGTGTTTTTCGCAGACTCGTTACAGTAACAAATTTCCGCTTCACAAGTGTGAGCTGCGTCCACGCTGTCATGTTCTATGAATGGATAAGGATCCACCGGTTTGGAAAGTTCTATTTCATAAAGCTGTTCCACTGTTGCACCTCCTAAGAATCCTTGTTCGATTAATTTATTATCAATTTTTTCATCCTCGGAAGTGTGTTCAGATAGAGCTGCTGTCACGGGCTTTTGTAACAAACTTTCAGTCCTTTCTTCTGAGTCTGGTTCATCTTCTAAAATCTGAATATCTCCTTCAAGTAATGTGAGAATGTCCTTCTCTTTGATAGAATAAACAAGATATGTTTCAAGCGGAGTGTCCATATTTTTAAAAATATAATGGTACAGATTTTTACAAATTATGTGTTACGAAAGTTGTATTTTCTATACATTAGTAGCTACAGAATCTTACGATTCTCCATCTGAAATTACAGGGATGTTCTGATTATAGTCTTTTATAATTTCAAGTTATGTTTTGTCTATAGACTCGTGGAAGGTAATATTGTCATCTCATGTATTTAATGTAATTGTATCATCGTGTGTCTATATCACAGTAGTGTAGCCCAGAGTCTACGTTTAATAAAGTAGAGCTAATTCTTGCTTCAGGCGTTGCAGTAGCCTTGAGTGGGGCTTCTTCTAGTTTTGTGTTCTTCTCCCCTCCCATAGACTTGAACCAACAAAACCTTCAATGAAGTCTTTTGAAAAAACACGTGAGGAAGTTAGTGAATTGTTAAAAAGAGTTTTTGGAAAATATAGTTAAGCTGTACCCTTTGTTTACCCTGTTCAAGTGGCAAGATTACCTTGCATTATTCCACTATGGTATATTTTATAAGATAGGCTCACTAAGGCAGTACTGCCACTTTTCAGGGTAAACGGAGTGTTTCAAAATATAAAATTATTTTCAAGCATTTGGTGTGATATAATATTTTATGCTTTATAATTGTTTTAAGTGCAAGATACATTACTTTAAAAACATATTTTAAAACTTGTTTATTGCTTTTCATGGAGTGAAAATAGTATACTAGTGTTAGGAGCTTACCACAGATGAATTCATTAAATTGAACTTTGTTGGGGAAAAGAAGAAAACCCGATTCATTCGTTAGGTTTTATAGTTTGAAAACCTTGCTCTTTCCTATATTTATTTTTAATATTTGTAAACCTAATTATATTGTCTAGTAGTTAAATCAGATAATACCGACTCAAATAATTCGTTCATACTAAATTAAGATCTATAAGCCAACCACCTAAGGGAATAGTGATAAATATCACCATATATTTCATCATATATTCAGATCCAAAAATAAAATATGAATACTTATTTCCACACATATTTTAAATTCTAATTTGGTCAATTTTGATAATTTATTCACAACCTGAAAACTATCATAACTTATCCCGCCTTCCGTATCTAAGTGGTTATAATGGACAACTAAATGTCTAGGTGACCCTTTGGGTAGTACTACCAATTATATTTACTATTTTATATACAAATAGGTTCTGGTATACAATTATTTAATATCTAGGTTGTATCCTAAGACTAAATAAGTGGAATTAGGCGTATTATCCAAAGTTAAGTTACTTATAAAGTCGTGTGTTGACAGACATCGGAGCATTAGAGTTGAGCCACGGGCCCCTTGCCTCAAAAGCGTTACAGCTTAGTTGGGGCACTGGTCACTGGCCAGGAGGATTATCATCATTGCTTGATTGAGCCACGGTCACTGGCCACGAGGATTATCGTCATAGCATATTTGAGCCACGGTCACTGATTAGGAGGATTATCGTCATTGCTTGATTGGGCCACGGTCACTGGCCAGGAGGATTATCGTCATAGCTTATTTGGGCCACGGTCACTGATCAGGGGGACTAGAACAGCTAATACACCTCTGGGTAAATACAGCTACAGTCCCTCAAATCCTTTTGTTTTGTATTAAACAAGGCTTTTTATGTTAGGACCATGTTGTACTAGCTGTTGTGTTGTCTTAGGTTATGTTATGGTAGGTTAGGCTGGGTTAGTTTGAGCCATGTTACTTACTGTTTTTCATTCACTTTGAGAAAACATTGACAACCATCCTAAATGGAGCTCCATAACAGGTGGGGCCGAGTTAGTACACCAGTACGGCTTGCTTACAATTCCCTACCCTTTTAAACGCAGGGGAACTCTTAGCCCAACTGTAATGCACCTGTTGACATAAACTGTTTGTTTAGAAAGTATACCTACTTCAGATGCCTTAAAAGTAAACTTTGTGTATTTTTAACTCTGTTATCTGAATTAATCTTACCTGACAATAATACACGTACTGTATTCAAAGCAGTTTGGAGTTTTCAATTTGGCCTATTCTTTCCATGTTGATTCACTGTACATTAAATAAGCTGAGAATGGTTAACGGCTTTATTAAGAAAGTTGCTTTATCTTGATGGATGATGGTGTATTTCTTGGTTCTGGCGATATTAACAGGGCAGAGGCAGAAAGTGTGCATGCTCATTGGGTCTAGAGAAATTTAATCTATAAAAGAGACACATTACTCTAAACAAACTTTGTCATAGCCTTTCCAAAATAAACGGGACAATAATTTGTTTATTATTATTATTATTATTATTATTATTAGCACCGCGTCTTACTACCCGTTCTGGTTATATGCACTTACGCTAATATGTAATGGTAGGGTGATTGTGAGATGAAACGAAGGACCTACAGTTTAACGTGGAATCCGAACCACGGTGGAGGCCTGGCATTCCTTACATTCACAAGATGTCTTGTCAGAGGTGAAGGAAGGGTTTGGTAATCAGATAAATCTCTGCCGGGACACTAATTTGTTTTAAATGAGAATTGGAAACCATTGTGTGTCAAGACCAGCATCGCTGTAGCTCGTATATGTATCTACTAAGCCTTTATAAAACTAACTTGGTTGTTAATGCATTTGACTACTAGTCTAGAGCTACCATGTTCGATTCCCGGCCAAGGAAGAACCTGTATCAATATGAAACTTTTTTTAAATTTCTTTTAGTGGTAAATTGGTGGTCTAATATCTGGTTTTCTGTTTTACTCAGAATAAATAAAACCAGGCTCCTGGTTTAATATTTACAAATCCTTAAGAATTTTAACACAGTTTTTTTTAAATATACGTTTTCTTAAATATTTAGCCCCTAATGCTGACATCTACGAGTGTCTGTTAAAATTCTCTCTTTACAACTGACTGGTTCATAGTGAGCTTTTACCCCGGTGCTGAAACCATTACGGGCTATAAATATATGCTGGTCCCAATTCTTCACTAATAATTAGTGAAGTTATTATGGCGCCTAGTGCTGAAATATAAAAAACACTAAAAATGACAGGGTTTGTTTGTTCGGTTAATGTACCTGATTCTTTACCGGGATTCTGTTTCGACCGGCCTTATTGAGGATTCCCCTAAAAAAAAGATTCAACCTACTTCCTGCTAAATGTCAGTCGGCTCTTTAGATTTAATAACAATATAAAACCATCACTTTATCTTTTCCAGATAAACAAACCTCACGTATTTCAATATTTTCTTGTATCCACACTGACATCAACGAACAACACACAACTTATACCTTGAATTTCTTATTAGTGTACATTTAAAGTAGCCTACCTTTTAAAAAATACAAACATATTTCTTGCAGTTAACATATTATTATTATTATTATTATTATTATTATTTCCTAGGTATTGGTATTATCAAAATTGTCAGCTTCAGATTACACGACTTGCCATATAAATAAATACGTGAATTAGATCTAAGTTCACTTTTTCTAGTTGTAATATATTTCCATTTTAAGCCAATGGAGTATATATTCTGTTTTAGATAAAAAGGAGCGGCCGGGGTTCGATCCTCGGTCCCGGTAAAGATTTGTCTGAGTACCAAACCCTTCCTTCACCTCTGACAAGACATCTTGTGAATGTGGGGAATTCCAGGCCTCCACCGTGGTTCGGATTCCACGTTAAACTGTAGGTCCTTCATTTCATCTCACAATCACCCTACCATTACACATTAGCGCAAGTGCGTATAACCCGAACGGGTAGTAAGACGCGGTGCTAATAATAATAATAATAATAATAATAATAAAAAGGAAACTTTTTTGATGGTTATAAATGTTACTAAAACTATTTTAATATATTATACTTGGGTTTATATTAATTAGTCTCAAATATTCTACGAGCGTATTCCCATCAACCAAAATTAAGAAAAGTTCATATAAACATGGGCCTAAAAATTCTTAGTGAGTTAAGAGGAATGTTATTGTTAAATTAATACCTAATAGATCCAACAGAAGAAGTATTACAATTAAACAAGACAAAGTTTAACAAAAACAAACTAAAACCACAAGAAAGACTTTTTGATACGAAAATTGTTCAAAATGACATCGTCCTGCTCCGTTAGACGCACCCTCCGATCGTACCCTATTGAATACATATTAAGTGTTACGTATTTTCACACATCCATTTTACGATAAGCTCTATAGACACGTCAACGTCAGGCAACCCTCTTCGGTGGCTTCATGGTCTAAGGCGTCACTCTCACAGTAGACTAGACTGCCGTTCACGGAGAGATCTAGGTTCGAATCTTGGTCGGGTGAACTGAAGAATTGTTTACAAAATGGTTTTATACTATCCATCCACGCAAACGTGGGTACACTTCCTCTAAATATAAACTCCTTAATTCCTAAAACCATTAACGTAATTAGCACATAAGTGTATAACCCTGAACGGGTGGTAAGACGTGGTGCTTGGAAAAAAAGTAAAACACTCAATGTTGACCACAGAGAAATTATTTTTTTAAAGTTCCCTCCTACCAGAATTCCACTACACTAAGCTAGACAAGAATACTCACCAATGGGCCTTACACACGGACCTATCGACATCAAGTTTAGCAGAACACAGATTTTACTGGCGTTTGATTATTGTAAATTAATTATTTTTTCCAAATAATTATAAACAATATCACAACCAACAATAATGTATCATTGCCGCAAAGTACTAAAACATACTGCGAGTATACGACCCGGAGGTTGTTTATGATCTACTATCTCGTCCATCTGTAGTAGCATGTGCACTTGGCCCTTAGTCTGGTTAGGGATGACCACCCACTCTATCCGGGATAAGCACATATACTTGCTAAGTCGTGAAGTGCAGCAGTTTTTATTTGCTTCCCATGTATAATACCACGAGCGAGTGAGAAAGAGCCTACAAATCTTTCCGCTAAGATATCTCGTATACCTTCAATGGATCTCATACACGCCGCAATCGACATGTGACCGACGACTTGAAGAAGTTTTGCTAGGGGTTTTCATCGCTCGGTAAAAAGATCGTTGGCCTAATATGAGTTAAAGCCCATGGGTTTCGTTGTTTGAGGCGAGCACTTTACTCCACGACCCCTGAGGTATACGCATACATGACTACACAGTGTGTACACACTACACTATGTCATTATCTAATAAGAATAAATACAATAGGTAATAACATAAATAAAATAATATATCAATATTGCTGACATGTGAGTTCACTGGACATGTTTATTTCTAGGCTACCATCTATATTCTTAGTTAGACAATGTTAGTTCCCCCCTGGGTTCGCAGCCAGGTGCACTGAACACTACACTAGGGGGCCGGTTAGTTCGTGGAATGATTGTTCTAGATTCATGCAATTCCTGTGTTTAATTTTTATTGATGTCAGTGTTATTTTTTTAGTTGAAAAATTACACCTGGACATGAGAATCGAACCCGGGACCCATGACTTATTAAAAAGTGATGAGTAAAAGCAAAAAAAATCCATTCTTTTACCATGCGCAACATCATATTTTATTTAAATGTTCTTTGTTTTGTATTAATTCATTGCAATAGTTAGGTTAGGTTAGGCTGGGCTAGGTTAGGTTAACTTTATACATATGAATTAATTACGTTTCCTCTAATAATTTTTTTTAACAATTCCAAAAACTAATATTTACGTAATTTAAAAATATATGATGTTGCGCTGAAAGATATGATTAGTTAAAAAAAGTTCATTTTTAGTTTTTACCCATCACTTTTTAATTTTAATTGAAGAAAATATGAAAAAATGGTGAATTTTTTATATTCTAAAAAAATGCATTACATTATACAGGAAAAAAGTTAATTCAAAAAAATAAAAGAAAAAAGTGCGTTGTTTTTAACGCTCAGTTGTCCTGGCACCCAGTTCGCACGCGTACAGTTGGCCATTCATGTTGGCGGCGCCCAGTTGTCCTAGACCGTATAGAAGGGGGCCAGTTCCACCACAACCACAAGTGCCCGTTTATACAGAAGTTTCGTGACGCGCGACACAGTGACGCGTGTTCTCTAAATACACAGGAGACAATGAGTGATTTTATACACTGCTGCGCGTCATTCATGTCTTCGGGCCCTTTTATACAGGTGTTTCGTGACACGCGACATGGTGACGCGTGTTCTCTAAATACACAGGAGACAATGAGTGCTTTTATACACTGCCGCGCGTCATTAATGTCTTCGCGATTTTATATGCCGCCGTAACCTAGAGAACGCCGCGTCAAAAATGACGCGCGACGACCCAAGGTACAGTACATAATAATTCAATGGAACATTGTATACAGGTATCAGCTTTCGTGTAGCCGTTCTTGTGAGAATACAGGGCAACCAACCACTTCACCGCTTGTGTTGGAACATCAGTGTATCTCTCAGTACCAGTATCAGCGTACCTCTATAACAGTAGTATTTATTGTCTACAGATTTATCTGTTACTGAAATGGCAAGTGTTCTTTTAAATTTGAACAATAGTTCGTCAAATAATGTAATTGACATCCTAAAGTTATTAAAGAACTTTTGTCCGTCATTCCTAAGTTTCTGATACAGATAATAGTACACTCCTTCGAAATGCCTTGAACTGTTTATTGGATGCACATTGCACATACATCCTTTTTATAAGTTTTTAACGAAGTTCTTTCAAAATGATGACAATAACGCACGAATCCATCACGAGTGGTAGAATAGAAGAGATTGGCAATCCTGGATTATATTTATTATTTCCTAATACAAAGGTGTTTTTTTTCTTAAGTCAACCTCTAAGTATTTTTTTTAATAATGATTATTTTTTCAGAGCTAGGGTAAAGCCTTTTCGCAACATAAGAAGCCATTCGTCAAACGATGCATATGACAATAGAAAATATCTATAAAAACACTTGATTATCTTGTCTTCATATCCTTACAAAGTGTATGAAATATGCCATTTTGCAGTATCTGCTCATTAAGAAGTTCTCCCAATATTTTATTTTAGGTGTAATTATTATTAAAAAAAAGTATTGTAATCGTGAACATTTTTGGCATCGAGCTTATGATGAATCTTTACGTCTGATCTTCCTCCAAACCCAAAAGAGTGGGTGCTTCAATAATTTGGCTGGGCTTACAGCAGAAGCAATAATAATAATATTATTATTTAGCACCGCGTCTTACTACCCGTTCGGGTTGTACGCTTTAAGTACTAATTACTCTAATGGACTAGGAATTTGGAAGGTTGAAATAGAGGAAGTGAACCCGCATTTGCGTGGAGGGAGAGTGGAAAACCATTTAGGAAAAACCACCCGACCGAGATTCGAACCTCGATCTCCCCGTCCTCAGCGGTTGAGCTCAACACGACAAGCGCGTTAGCCAACTACGCCACCGAGGCGGGTACAGCAGAAACATTTTGATAAACTTTGCTCGAACAAGATATTAATATGTTATGGTTTATGGTCATAACCTGGGGAATTTAAAAAAAAAATTCAACTCTAAATTTATAGGTAGCTTACTGATGACTAATCTTTGAAAATTTGTAATGTTTTAAAATTGGCTTTAACATTTATATGATTTCCAAAATAATGTTGGCCCTTCGGAGTAAAACTTTAAAAAAGGGTAGCTTACTGATTACTGATTTTTGAAGATATTGTCACAGACTATAATAGATTATCTGATAAAATATGATGAGTGTGTTGTAAACATTTATTTTGTTAGGTTTTTGTGCATCATTCATGCCATAAACAGTGCCTCTTTGTCCGACTTGATCATGAAACTGGTTTGTTGTTGTAAGGGTCGAGGGTGGACCAAGGTGGACACCAAGGCATTTATTTTTGTGTGTGGTCAGTGTCATATTCCTCACTTTTTCTTCGATGAAAATAAAGAGGAACCTGACAGTTACGTACAGTGCATATTCTTTTACTATACATAATAACAATTTCATTAATATAATTGTAATACTTTTGACATTTCTAGAAAAAAATATTCTTGCAATAACAAGAATCATTTGCGTTTTCTAACAAACAGTTACCCTTACAGTTCATTGAGGTCTTTCGATGAGAATGGGTAATAAATCAAAACTAACTGAGTAACTGATTCGGTGGCTGCATGGTCTAAGGTATCATTCTCCCAATATACTGAACTGTCAATGACGGGGAGATTGGGTTTAAGATCTCGGTTGAGTGTAATGAGGGCGGTTTTCCCTAAATGGTTTTCCCCTCTACCTTTACGTAAATTCGGATACACGTCACCTACCCCAAACTAATCTCATAGGCCTGATACTCATTATATATAATAATTAATGAGAGCCAGACCCCTACCTCTTAAGACGCCAAAAGTGTTGGCGTAAAGTGCTGGCCTTAGGACACAATGTCCAAAGTTAACGGATTTTTCTTGAGCGATAAAAATCCGTAGCACAACTTCCTTCGGAGGGGAAGTAAAGCCATTTGTCTCATATTGACTGTGGCATGTAAAAGAACCCTGCAAGGTATGTGAAAATACCTTTCCCGGCAAAACTGATAGGCCATTTCATGCTCGCTCATAGAAATTCCCGTGTGCTGATATAATAAGTAGGTTCAGAAAGTGCATGTTAAATACCTCAAATAAAAAAACATATCCTTGTGTTACTTTTTATGAATAAACCCTATTTAAAAACAAATTAACATCAGAGGTAATTTTATAATCTTTGTTCAACTTCAGGGCGATAATATTGACTACATTAATGAATAATCAAATACTTACCCGTATATTTATCATGGGGGTGGGTAATCGCCCAGCATGGTAGATTTTATAAACCGGAATTCATCAGGTAATAGATTCCGACATATTATCTACAGGATTTTATCGCCTAAAATTCATGTTACTAAGCTACATGATTAAGTATTTGTTTTAAACTGTATTATTGGAAATAAGTTTGTTTGGCTATTAAAAATATAACTAGATGATTGGACATCAAATGCTGCAATATGTGCTACATTTTTTTTCTCGGATTTCTCTCATTTAAAAAAAATGAGCTAGTAAAATGATTAAATTGATAGAAGTTCACTATATGATTTTTGAATTTATGGTACACAGTACTACAACTTTTGCTCTCCCATATAAAAAAAAGTATTGTAATCTTCCTTTTCGACTTCATGATTATGATGAATCTTTACGTTTTATGTGCGCCCGAACTAATAAAAAATGGAGTTTACAATTATTCTCTCTGTCCCCACCCAGTCTGTCTGTACCTTGGCACAGATCCTAAACGGTTTGATGGATTTTGTTCAAACTTGATATTATTTTGACCCTAGTCCTTAAATTATGGATATTTTAATAAATAAATATATTTTGGATTTCACATTTTTTGAAAATGGCTCTAGCAATTTTGTTTAAAATTGATATAGGTAATAAAACTGTATAGCCTACTTGTTATAAAATAAAGTATTAATATTAGTTTACTGATGACATTCAAAAAATAAATAAACATTTTAAAAACGGTTTTAACGATTTGGTTTAAAATGGATATCTGGTAAGTTTAAAAAAATAAGTTAATTTTAATTTTTAATAACCCGCTTCAGTGGCCGAATGGTCTAAAGCGTCAGGCCTACTCCCAATGTTAGACTGGATTGATAGTTACACGGAGATAAGGGTTCGAGTCCCAGTTGGGTCTACTGAGAGTGGCTTCTCCTAAATGGTTTCCCACTCTCCTTATATGAAAATGCTGGTAGTTTACCTCTGATATGCTTCCTCCTCATCCCTACCCAATTAGAGTAATTAGCATATATGCTTATAACCTGAACAGGTAGTAAGACACGGTGGTAAAAAAATATTATTTAATAATGACTCCGACAGATTGGATTCTCACGCATAAGAGGATTATATTTTAATAAAATAGAGCGCACATAATTTACCTGAACAAGCTTGTGCCACGCGATATTCATGCGAGCTTTCTTGTTTTATTACAATAAATAATGCACTTTAAATACTTTCAACGTTGAGTGTTTAGTACGCTTGGTTTGCGCTCAATAGGCTACGCCTGGCTCCCAACCAGCTCTAATCGGAATGTTTCTTTCACGTGGTGGTGTTTAGTTCGCTGATAATCGGTTTTAGCCCTAAATAACAAGACTAATTAAATATTTAAAACTTTTAAAAAAAAATCAATCACATTGGTTTAAAATTGTTACACTTTCTTCGGTACAAATAAACAACTAACCAGAATGAATATGTTCAGCGTATTAGTGGCAAGAAATGTCTCCAAGACCTGGAGAAGGACTATTTAAAAGATCAACTATGCAATAAATCCATTAGAATTATTTACTAACTTGTTGCACCTATTGAATTCTTTTTATAAAAACATTAGTAGATACTGCTCACAGCATTTGTGTGAATGAATTAAAAACAATATTTTAAATAAAAATTGAAAATCATGATTAAATTATTTTAAATCTATTGTGTGTTTTATTCTTAACAATTAATATGGGGATGTGGGCAACACGAGAAAATGTCAGTGTTTTTTGCAGTTTTTATAGCAACACTTTTTTTTTGTCCAAAATAAATAAAATATTGCTCCAGTAGTAACGTTAATTTAATTTTTTTTCACACGGTGATGTCAACAGCTGTTGTTGAATATCTATCATAAGCAAAGCGGCATTAGATGACAAGCTTCTTAAATTAAGAGAAAAAGTAGTAATTAAACTCCAGGGGACGCTTAACAGATATTTAACATTATAACTAGCACCGCGTCTTACTACCCGTTTGGGTTATACGCACTTACGCTAATGTGTAATGGTAGGGTGATTGTGAGATGAAATGGAGGACCTACAGTTTAACGTGGAATCCGAACCACAGTGGAGGCCTGGCATTCCCCACATTCACAAGTTGTGATTAATACACGTCTTGTGAGAAGCGAAGGAAGGGTTGGGCAATCAGATAAATCTGTGCCGGGAGATATTCTACAACTGTTGATATTATCGCACGAAGGAAATTAAACTAAACTTTGCTACTGGAGCAATATTTTATTTATTTTGGACAAATAAATGTTTTGCTATAAAAATTGAAAAATCACTGGCCCTTTCTCGCGTCCCTCTCCGCCTCACAGTGAAATGAAATGTGCATTTTAATCTTTGTTAAGGGGAGGAGCAGGCTAGTGCCTTGAATTCACCTGATTAATAACCAGCCCCGTGGTGTAGCGCACCTGGCCACGAACCCGTGGGTTCTGGGCTCGACTCTTGGCTGGTACCTTGGATATTTTTTCCGAAAGGGGAACTACCCCAACGGTCATCAGAGTTTGGCTTATTAGGTTTAAGTGTTTCCACTAGTTCCACACCCTCATACTCACTATCACCATCATCTCTTATCATCGGGACATGGAAAGAGCCTCCTCGGAAAGGATGTACGATTAGTACATTTGAGCGCCCCCTGGGCAACGATACATTCGTACTGGCTCATCTTTCCACAAACTGGGCTACGATTGATGTAGCCCAGACGCACATTAATTATTATTATTACTATTATTATATTACCAGATTAATAAATGTAATTACTAGTATTATCATCATCATCATTCCCGTATCCTTAAATGTACTGCAGCTATATGTTCATTTCCATAAATTTCTGTTAGTGCTTACTTTGTGAAGCATTAATTGTTTTCGAGACGTTGACCAACTAATGTTTACTAAATATGCTTAAAATATTTATAGATTATGCAGTTCACGTGCATTAATCGTCTAAGATGTATTATAAACAGTATTAAGTAGTGTATAATAAGTTCTTTTCTTTCACTTTGGATAAATTAATTGTTAGTAGGTATTATATAACAATTATTTTAAAATTGTTAGTGGGTAGGTGGCATATTTTATTGCCATTTATATTTTTATGACGCATTTAATTATATGAAAAACAAAATTATAATTTTGCAGAATTTTTTCTCATAGCTACTAATGTATTTTAAAAGTAATAAATAATACGTAATGTTTGATTTGGATTTATTTAATGCAAATGGTATACTGATAGCACTGCAATCTTATAGATTAAAGGAAACATTCTGTAATGTATCAGATCATATTAAATATTTGGGCAGTCCTTTCGTGTACAACTGAGGCTATCTTTTTGCGTTTTGATTAATGAATTTGCAAGCATATCCTGTATACCCTTGTAAATCGGGGCTGTTTTCTGATAACAGGTGCTCGGCGTACAGCTCAATTGATCATGTGACGTGCTGATGAATGCTTTCGCAAGGATTTCTTGTATACCTTTATTACTCTGGGCATTTTTTTGATGGCAGGTGCTCGGTGTACAACTGACATTTTGAATATCCTCGGAGCGAGCCGGAGTAAAGTATACATTTGGGCAGTTACTGAAGTTACATGTAAAATCGACCTTATCAAATTCCGGAGGGGAGTCTGTCATATCATTACTAATGTGACCGTAAAGTTCTTTTATCCTTTTCTTGGCAGAAGAAAGGTTATCGCTGAGAAAATTAATTTGGTTCTGCATCCTATGCCTAAGTGTTTCCTTATCTCGCTGTACAGTTTGAACCATAGCTGCCGACTTTGCAACGTTTGCTTCCATATCCAAAATCTTCCCTTGGAGTATTCGTTTCGTCATTTCTACATGTTCCCTCATCTCGGCAACTTGCCGTGCGCTCTCTGACCTCAACGTGGCCATGTTTTCCGTCAACTCTTTAACGTGAAAATCGGCTTTGAGCAGCTCTTGCGTCTTCATCTCTAATTGATGTTGGCTGTTAATAAATTTATTCTTAAGATCTTCATTCTGCAATCTCATGTCTTTACAGGCTTCAACATCAAACAAGGGACTGGAGACTTCCCCAGCATATTTTTGTGTCCTTGAGAGTAGTTGAGCAGAAATACTTGCCGTCTTCTTTTTTTCTTCGTCTAGACAACGCAAGGTGTCATAATATTGTCGTTCTATTTGTGATTTAATTTCCATAACTTCTCTTAGCTTAGCTTGTGTGTTCTTGAGCATATTGGGTAAAGGTTGAAGAATCTCCAGTTCTTTTTGGTACTGCTGTTTGATATGGTTAATGCGCATATTTAAATCTTCCTTCAAGATATCGTTGTCCATCTTAATCCTAATGGCAATTTGTTTTTGTTCTTCTGTTTCCAGTTTTGACTCTAAGTATTTTTTCTTTACCTCATCTAGCTCTAAAATCTGATCTTTTAAAGTCTCGTTAACCTTTTTTATCTCTTTTTCCAACGACTGTTGTTGGGTGTTGGATTCCCAGAGTTTTTGTTTCAGTTCTTTCAGTTGGTCTTTCGAGTCTTTTACACTTCCAACTCTTCTTTCTAGTTCTCTAAACCTATCTTGTTCTAGCTCATATTGTGACTCTATCAATTTCTTGTCTGCTTCTATTTTTTTAACCATGTTCTTTTGCCTTCTGCTCTCACATATCAGCCTGGATACTTCTTCTACCTTTTTGTTGTAATCGTCCTTGAGCTGTTTATACTGTTCACGCAACTGACGCAACTGCAATGCGGGACTCGCAATGCCGTGAGAACTGTCGGGAAGAAAAGGGTAACACCTACAAGCATACTTTTCACCTTCCTCCACACTTTCTCGTGCCCTTTGGGCATCACTAACATCAGTCTGTATCCTTCTAATCTTATCTTCGAACCGTTTGATTTGATCTTCTAGCGAATCTTTACTTTTGGTATTAGCATTACATAAGCATAAGTCAGGTTGGGAGACATATTGAGAGGCGGGGTCGTACTTAATGAATGTAGAAGTGTCCCCTATTGTTTGATGGATGAAAGCAGGGTCTTTAATTGTTCCCTGAGGGGGTATACTGTCGTATGGAACCGGCCCTATGTTTGTGTCTTGAATTGAAGTAATATTACAATGACAAGCTACTCTATCCTTTTCATTAAATAATCCAGTATCATATTTTGAATATCTACCGTCGTTATATGGCCTATCAGAATCGAGATAGCCTGGAGTCTTTGATGTCATTATATGATTGAGTTCCTGTTTTATACTTTGGTTTTTCTGGGCAAGCTTCTTCTTATCTTCTTCCAATCTTTGGACTTCTTTGTTCAACTGTTGGACGTTATCAGAAGTTCCATTAGGAGATGACTTCTGGTCAGATACACCCCTTTCCATCGACTCATTTCCTTGTATTTCGTTCTCATATGTAAATTTATCTTTATTCATATCGCCTTCCAGTGGTTGGGGTTCTTTTATTTCTGTCTCAAACTTTTTTTTCCGCAAGTCTGTCTTAACCCCGGCCGAGTCAGGAGTCTCAGGTTTATCAGATTCTGTCTTACTCGGTGGTTTCATGAAGCGGAAGAAGTCGACGACTTTATTTGCGGCTTTTTCTATTTTCTCGAGGCCGGATAAGTCTTCCTCCTGATCTGACTGGATGCTCTCCTCACTCCTCGGTCCGGATCTGAGGTCCGTCCGTTGTTCTGCCATTTCTTCCGTCGCTCGCTCCACTTCAAGGAGCACATTCCTCAACTTGTAGATTATATCAGATGTTGCTTTGTCGAGATCCATCTTGGGAAGCGGCTCTGCCTTGGACTGCTTTATATGTGTTAAGCTTGAGGGAACTCGCACGGGGTTAAATTATAAACACGATGAGGGATGTACTGAATTCTATTAAAAAAAATAGATACAAAATTATTATATCTTATTTAAGATTGTCATAATACCTATGAATAGCTCAACTGCGTGATTGTACGTATAACTATCACCGAAACATTTGGTAATATTTATGTATATTTCTAATGAAAACCAATATGTAAGCTAACGATTAAATATTAACTTACAAATTAACTTATAATTTAACTTTCTGTAGGCCTACCAATGAAACAGTCTACCCAATTTGCCAAGTTATAAATAAAATGTTCAAAATTTCCTCTTTTTTAAAAAAAAGAAAATGTTTATATGAAAACTAAAAATTTACTAAAATTATCGATGGAAAAATAAGTAAGTACAGAAACAATAACATTTTAGAAAACATTTTAAAAAGCATATTATTTGATCCAAGCTAAGACTTGGATATAAGAAATATCTGGATTTAATGGTTAATAGATTAACAATAAGTATGAAACAAATTGTGATATAAAAAATGGAAATAAATTGAAAACATTTAACTAGGAAATGTAGACAAGGTTAACAATACATGAAACAATTTAAAAGTTATTAATTACAAAAACAATTTAAGTAGATGTAGGCCTATAGCAATCATTAAAGAAAACTCTTGGCAAGTAAAATATGTATAAATTAAATTTAGGTGATAGAACATAACATGTATAATATATACAAGTATTTTATTCCATCCCTTGCTCTTTTATACCTAGTTATATGGAGTTTAACTAACATCATGCAGTGATACGAAACATTCGACGTTTAATTTACAAAGTACTTTTCTTAAGGATGGCACTTTAGATGCCTAAATATGTCGATACAAATATATTAGTTGGTCACAAACCACTAGGTGCCATGGAGCGAAGGATATATATCTTTGGATCATTATATACTCCATATCTAAGAATGTTTTCTAAATAGTTTCCATTTCTGATTACAAAATATTTTCTCTTATCACCTGTGTTAAACCCTTTTTATTTTGACATATTTTGTATCTTCAAGTACTCTCTGCAACCAATATCTCTCTTAAGTACTTTCACACCCGCTTCGGTGTCCTCATGGTCTAGCGCGCTACTCTAGCAGGTGTTTAGGCTGCCGATGACAGGGGAAATCGAGGCTTGAAACTAAGTCGGGTGTACTGAGGGTGGTTTTTCCAAAAATGATATTCCACTCTACCTACACGCAAATCTGTGTACACTTCCTATAAATATAACCGCCCTAATACCTAAAACCATAAGTGTAATTAGTACATAAGCATATAACCCGAACGAGTAGTAAGACTCGGTGCTAAGAATAACTGCTTTCACAAAAAGTGAATTATATATTTTCAGTACCTAGTTACTTGTTTTTATAAAATAATTTTTATGTCATGTTACCAACAGCCTTAAAATAACTATTTGACGTTCTATTGTTTCATATAAGTTAATTTTACATGACCCAATCATATATTATTTTATTCAATCTTTCTTTGTTTCAACGCCGTTTAATTTATTTATATTTTTTACCAATTATTTTAAATGATTGTCATAATTGTAATAACTTTTATATTATTTCATGCCATTTTAATAGTGTCTAGATTTTCTATTTAATATTTTAAAATTTATTAACATGTTTATTTTACAATTTGATTCATACTTCTTGTTAATTTATTAACCATTAAATCCAATCTTTTATTATAGGGTATCCATGTCATATCTTGTACAGAAGCAATAAGTTAGATACATTGTATGCCCCTCCAGTACATTTTTGGGTACACCACTGCACGCTGGAGCTTTCTCTCATTTCAAGCTGAGTAATGACATGATTTTTTTTAAATCCTTCTTCACTATCCCGTTAAGTTATTTTATATAGATTTACTTCACCCAAATAAAGAAGATATTATTATTACTATTATTAATCCTTGGGAGTTGGGATAAGAAAAAGAATATTTATTTAATGTCAACAAATGTAATAACACAAAGACCAACCTTGTGTGTTATAGAAGAAAGATTGAATTTGACACAATTACAAATAATTTATGTAAAGTTAAAAATAACTTTTTGAACCTAAATTTTATGCAAGTTTGGTCTAAATAAAATAGTGGTATTGCCTAGTAATATAGTAACTAAAATAAATTGTTTATAATTCTATTATAGTAAAAACTCATTGTTATGTGTACAGTATGATTTTTGTAGGAAGACCCATCTAGAAACTACACATAGATTTTTTTTTTGCCGTCAATATTGTTCAAATGTTACTTTATTAATATTTTTATTTTACAGGTATTGATAATATCTATAAAATGTGACTGTTCCAGATCACATGACTTGATCGCCCTGCCGTATGAATATATAAAAAGTAGATCTAGTAGCTCTTCAAGCTGTCATCTGATACTTCGTATGAAAATAGGACTGTACTATGTTAACTATATTATTAACTTGACTAAAATAACAGCAGTAATATTAATATGGTAGCAGAGTTAGCCACACGGATAATTCACCTGACCTTGACTGAGGAGCTTTGGGTTTAGTACCTAGTAGCTACATTATAAAGTTTGAGTTTAAACGTAGTGAAAAATATCTTACTTAACAGTTTTATTGACCTGCTTTGGTGGCCGCATATTCTAAGGCGTCACTCTCTTTTTTGGACTAGACTGCCAATGACGGGGAGATCAGAGTTTTAATTCTGGTCGGGTGTACTGAGAGTGGTTTTACTTAAACGTGTTCCACTCTTCCTCCACGCAAATGCGCGTACATTTAATCTAAATTCAACCTTATTTATCCTTACCTTGGTAGTGTAATTAGTACATGCATGTATAACCTGAATAGGTAGTAAGGCGCGGTGCTAAGAAAAACAGTTTTATAAACACAAGGCGAAATATTTACAGTATAGTTATACTTTTTACTTTAATACAAAATCAATATGGCGATTCCTAATAGATGGCAAACTTTTCTAACCACCATGATACAAAGATTAAAGAATTATCTCCATTACTACACTGAGGCTGGTGCTTTCACTGGGAGCGTGTTGGGAACGCTCTTTCAAAAAACGTGAGTATTTGCGCCCGTGATGGTAGTGCCCTTTCAAAAAACGGAGGCGTTTGCGCCCACCTAAAATAAACCGTAGGTGTTCGCGCACTTCAGCGAGTCAAAGCCTCGATACTAGCAACTGGAAGTCAGTAAGAGGACGTACAGTACATGGTGTTTATGTTTTGATCGGTTTTGTTTCAGAACTACTAGTATGAAGGAATGTTGGTAGACTAGACTAGGTTAGGTTAGGTTATATTAGGTTAGTCATTGACCTGATATCTCTTCTGCTGAGGGAAAAATTAAATGTTTTTGAAAGGAAATAGCATAAACAATTTTTGTAAATACAAACTTTTACCTTCCTTAGAACAATAAGAAGGATTTGAATATACAGGGGGCACAACCAACACTTAGCCGTTTTCACTAAGGGGATTTTAAAATCACATTTTTTTTAATAATGGGGGGGGAATAATTTATTTAAAACATTTTGCCCCTTCCACATTCACTTTTATTTTTAGCACCATGTCTTACTAACCGTTCGGGTTTTCGCGCATGCACTAATTAGGCTAATGTTTTAGTGAGAAGGAAAACTGAATGTAAATGAAATGTAACCACATTTGCGTGGAGGGAGAGTGGAAACCACTTAATAATAAACATTAATAGCACTCCCTATAGAGACTTTAAACTCTATCTCCTTGTCGACAGTAGTCTATTAAAAGAATGACGCCTTAGACCATGCGACCATGGAAGCGGGTTTTACAGTGCTATTTTGGTTGTATTGCAGATAGACATTTTTGCCACTGGAGTGTACAGTAAAATAATACTGAGAGCCCGCAGTAAATAGTACTAATTTATTTTTCTTGTGATTTTCGCAACGCTCCAAATAGCAAATTTATTTTTACAAAATATTTCAAATTCAACAAAATATTTGACAAATACTATTACTAAATAAATAGGTCATTAACGCCTCTAGCAAATTATTACAGTTGGAAATAATATAATTTATAGTTTGAATATTTCAATATATTTTTTTGTAAAAGCGTGAAATTTGTAACAATATAGGTAAGAAAGCATTTTTAGAAATTATTATTTTGTATTTATTTTATTTTTATACAACCCAAAACAAAAGAGTCCAATAATACGATATTTTAAAATTATTATATTTAGTAGAAAAAAATCAAATGTGTGTTGTAATATAGTTAGTAGAATATTTTAATCATAACAAAACAATAATGATATCAACATTTTTATATAATATTTTAATTAACTTTGAAATTTTGAATCTTCTAACGAAATCACCAAAAAATATATGAAAAATATGACGGGACAGTGGCTTTTTTACGGAATTTAATTAACATTTTTTAGACTGCCGAGGATGGGGATATAGAGGTTCGAATCTCTGTCGGGTGAACTGAAGGTGGTTTTCCTAAATGGTTTTACACTCTCCCTCCACGCAAATGTGGCTTTAATTCCTCTAAATTCAATCTTCCCAATTCCTAATTCATTAACGTAATTAGTACTTAAGCGTATAACCCAAACGGGTAGTAAGACGCGGTGCTAAATAAAAAAATATTTTTTTAAACCATAAACATTGAAAATACCACTGGCGGATTCAAGAAAAAGATAAGAGTGATGGAGGGAGGGAATGCATGCATATTAAAAGTGTTATACACAACTAAAAAAGGTATTTTGTTTTATTCTATCCGCACCAGTGAGAATGTGGTATAAATGCCAATCTCATTTAGTTTGGTTTATCGGAAATGGGGAGTTCAGGGTTAGAATCCCAGTTGAGTCTTCTGAGGGATTTTTTTCCTAAATGTTATTCCACACTTTTTACACACAAATGTGAGTATATTTCTTCTAAATTTTATTTTCCTCATCTCTTCCACATTTGAGTAACTAACATAATCGGAAAGGACAGTGACACGTGGTGGATTTAATTTCATCACATCTTACTACCTATCCGGACTATTCGCAGATGCAGATGAGAAATTTATAATATATAATAAATGTAAATGCATTTGCTTGATTTTAGAATGGAAATACATTAAGAAGACAACTTTTTAATGCCCATCTGGGATTAGAGCTCTGACCTTCTCGCTACTAGCAAACCAGACAAGGTTGGGTTACAAGACGGCCTGGACATTCGTGACGAAGAATTAGTTTGTTCTAAGACTTGCCCAAAGATGTCTCCACTTATGCCCTGATTTTGATAGGAAGAACAGTATCTAATAGCTACTAAGGCTATCAAACCTATCGTAGTATTACATGCAGCTATCACTTTTAATAGCTATTATCAACACCTATAAAATAACATAAATAATACAATTCTATCAACGTTGACCGCAAAACAATACGCGTATACTATCTGTACTCTTATGTGCTCTTGCAGTTTCATAGGCATACATAGACTACTACATTTACTATATTTACATACATATTTTTATCAGGTTGTTACAATTAATAAATATGCACTCTTTTAAGGCCCAGTTGCCCCTGTCTTTTTTTTTTTTACCGGCGCGTCTTACTACCTGTTTGGGTTATACACTAATATACTAATTACGCTAATAATTTTAAGTATTAGGAAATAGGAAGTGTATCCGTATTTGTGTGGTGAGAGAGTGAACCCCTATTTCGGAAAAAAAAACACCCTCAGTATACCCGACCGAGATTCAAACCTCAATCTCCCCATCATTGGCAATCTAGTCTACTGTGAGAGTAACGCGTTAGACCATGTGGCTACCGAAGTGAGTCCTTTCTGTATTAATTAACTATCTAGGAAATTAAACAACCCAAGCATCAGCCAATAAACCAGGAATGGCTAAAGTATTTTTTTAAGTGCTACTTTATCTCAAATTAAAGAGCCTAATTCCAAAGTATAATTTTGAAACTCATGTATTATCTTATTTTGTGAGTTTAATCTTTCACAGTGATGAATTAACGTCCAGGGACTGGATGTTGTGTCTGCCCTGGTCTTAAATTAGATTACAAGACATATGAAGCTACGACGCCTGACAAGCCGGTAATGGGAAATGTATGACTTGAATAAAAAACTGACCCAGGCCACAGGCTTGAAACAGTAATGGATGTAAAAATGTATTACCTTATTTATTATTCTTTATCAACACATACATGCTATATTTTCATATTAAAGTATATTTTATCAAAATTATAAGACAGGAGTGGAATAAAAAATATACCATAAACTATGGATAAGTAAAGCAAAACACGGTCTCAGAGCATGGATGTTTCTAACACAAATTAAAACACAAGCATCAAAGCTTTTTAACTAAGAATAAGAATGATTTAAATCATTAATTAGTCAATCCAAATACTACTAAATTAATGTAAAAAATAGTAACTTATTTCAGATAGCAAAGATAAAATTATAGTTAAACTAAAATGTAATACATTATACAATAGTTATTAAAATACGTAAATTACAGTAAAATATAAAGTTAAAATGACCAGATATTGAAATAATATTTTAAATGGTCAAAATTTAATATTAAATTGCGAATACGCTTTATTAAGAAAATAAACCCTGGCAGTTAACAGTTTGAATGTACAAGAGAAAACATCTAAAGTACAGGAGAACATAGATGATTTGATAACATCGATCTTCGACGCTCATTCCTACCATAAACATAAATTAATCTTTAAAACGTGCAGATACATTTTATTACTAAACAAAGAGAATTATTAAACAAAAACTGGCAAGCGAGGATATAAATATTAATTGAGACTGAACTTCATTAAAATTATCACTTAAACTAATACTTATCAATATGCTAAATGAGTAGTTGAAAATAACAATTTTACATACTCAATAATTAAAAAAAAAAAACGTATGCTACGTGTGTAAAAAATATAATACCTATTAATAATATTAAATATTTTGAATGTGTGGGGCGTCCTAGTTATCCGCATATTTACAGTAATGAGGCAGGGATGAAAACGTTAGAGTTTGAAGAAAATGTAGTCGCATTTTCGTGGAGAGAGAGTGGAAAACAATTTAGGTAAAAAAAACTCATTACACCCAGCTGAGAATCTAACTCTGACCTCCCCGTCATTGGAAAATCAGACGATGTTCACAACAATGACCATAAGTAATAATAATTTTAATATTATTTCGTTTGGTGTCATACTTATATAATTATGCTTAATTTTAGAACTTTCTTAAATTCAGTTCCTATTTACTCTATTTAGAGCTAATTTTAAACTTGCGGGAAGTAGGTTAAATTAAACAAATATTAGAAATAAAGTATAGCAAAATACAAATATTAAATAACAAATGAAAAATGAGTAATTTGTTAATAACTAATGAATATGGATATGGCATTTTTATTAACTATGTAGCTTATCTTACTTTCAGTCATCTAATGAATTTAAATACCTTCTCTTATAGATTTAATTCCATTTAAAAACGATAGAATAGGTACTCTTTCAACTGTAATTGGTATGAATCTATGCTTTGTTCTAAAATTTCGGAACATTGACCATAAACTAGTCGTACACGGTCAATTATAGTTCTTGTTTGGTTTAATCAATAATACGTTGTCAACTTAACAGTAAATATAATTTTATAACCAGGATTATCTAACGTGCATGTTTTGAGCCAACTAGTTTTTTAAGCACCGCGTCTTACTACCTATTCGGGCTATACGCTTAGGAACTAATTATGCTAATGAGCTAGAGAAAAGGAAGGTTAAATTAGAGATAATGTACCCGCGTTTGTGAGGCGGGAAAGTGGAAAACCATCCTCAGTACATCCAACTGGGATTCGAGCCCCGATATCCCTGTCATCGGCAGTCTAGTCTAACACGAGAGTGACGCCTTAGACCATGCGGCCACGAATCAGGTGAGTCAACAAACGCAACACCTTTGAAAAAGGGAAAGCCCCCCCCCCCTACCCCAAAATCACAGATGACACTTTTTTCGACCGTTTAGGGAACCGAACCGTTACGCGGAACCAGTTCAGGGTCAATACATTTAAACTCAATTCTACCCGTTCAAGAGCAGATGATCACTTTCGCCCTTGTAACCAGTGACCAACAAACCAGAAAGTGAAATCTTTCTCATGCCCATGGTTGCTTAGACGTGGTAATGGTAAGGTTGCGTGGGTTCATATTTTCATCAGAGCGAGTCACTGTTGAATTCAACCACCGCATGCTACTAGCACGTGATTGTATTGTCTAATGACCGCTGCTTACTTACTTACTACCTGTTGTTTTGAAGGGAAAGTGAAAAGAAAACCACTGAGAGTTAAACAATTTATTATTATTGCTATTACTATACAATTGTTTTAAGAATAAAAGAGCATGTTTGACTCGGTGTATGGATGTTTTTGAAGCTAAAGAAGTATACAAGGGTAGGGAAGTGTGTGGGAAAGTAGGTGAGGACAGATTAAGAACGGAGCTGTTTTTGGTTTTTAGCCATATAAACAGTTTTTTGCCTACCTCGTAAGGAAACGGCGTGATTAGGTATGATTTTGGTAGGAAGAACAGTAGAAGTTATTTACTAAAAGCTACTAAAACAATGTTAATATATTCATACATAAAGTCATGTATTCTGCAGATGTTACTTTTGATAGATATTATCAATACCTATCAAATGATACAAGAAAATGTTATTAATGCTGGCCGCAAAGAAATATGTTTTGATTTTATTTACTGTTCTTCCAAACAAAATCAGGGTATTTAAGTTTGTGTATTAGACTTTTGTTTTACTTTCTTTTAATAATATCTATTTTTCTCCACCTTATCCTACTACCCTTCATGGCTATACACATTTTTTTAGTTACGCTAATGAGGTAGGAATGATGAAGATGGATCTTAAATAAAATATACCCGCATTTGCGTGGAAGGAGAGGGGTATAAAATGATAGAAAATAACTCTCGGTACTCTCTCTCCCGGAATTCGAACCTCAACCTTTTCATCACAGGCATAACGGATGAGATGAGTCTGACATTTAGTCCGTGTTCCCACCATTGTGGGTTCTTGATAATTAATATGTAGCTCTTATAAAGAGGAGAAACCTGCATCGGTAACCGCGTGGTGTCAAGCGTCATTGTAGCATCGCACTTGGTTGGCGTTAAAGGTGAGGTCGGGAATCGAATCTCGGCTGGGAGAACTAGGGGTGGTTTTCCTCGTGTAATATATCACTGAGGTATTACCATCCTCTCTCCACGCTAATTCGGCTGTATTTCCTCTAAGCTACCTTATTCATTCCTAGCCCATATATTAGGGTGTTAATAACCATGGGACCTGCTTCGGCGGCCGGGTTATTTAACGTGCAACTCTCGCAGTAAACTGGGATGACGATTACTGGGAGATCGAGATTCGAATATAGGTCGGGTGTTTTTACAAAGCAATTTTCAACTCCCCTTACACGCAAATGTAGATACATTTCCTCTAAATATAACCCTCCTAATCCATAAAACCATTAGCGTTATTAGTACAAGCGTTTAACCCGAAAGCGTATTAAGACGTGGTGATAAAAAAATAACGATAACCTCTTAGGAGAAATGTTTGTACAACCATGATCTATCTACTTCATTTTAGAATCAATAGTCAATACTTATACATTTTACTGGTCAAAATTTATAAATGAGGAATTGAATAGTAATACGATGACCTGAATATGTGAAACACTTAATAAAATGTTAAGTTTTAACCGGAAGTCGAAATTTTAATACGAAGTGGGTGACCTGGTGGTCTATGGATAAGGTGTCAGACTTCTGTGCTGGCGGCCGGGGTTCAATCCTCGGTCCCGGCACAGATTTATCTGATTACCAAACCCTTCCTTCACCTCTGACAAGACATCTTGTGAATGTGGGGCAGACCTCCACCGTGGTTCGGATTCCACGTTAAACTGTAGGTCCTCCATTTCATCTCACAATCACCCTACCATTACACATTAGCGTAAGTGCGTACAACCCGAACGGGTAGTAAGACGCGGTGCTAATAATAATAATAATAATAATAATAATAATACTTTGTTTTGACACTTATGGACCCAACATCGATCATTTTTATTGGTCCAAACATACAAATGAGGACATTCTATAAAAATAATTTATAAAATTTAATACCAGAACTCAAAAAATGTATAGTGCAATTAATGCTTGGGTATGCTAGTGTATATTATTTCGATTCACATATATTACGATTTTGAGTAAATATCTCCATTTTTAAACAATAAAGCGAGAAAGTCCGTGCGGAGTTCTGTACCATTTATTTTATCTTAAAATCGAACATTGCCTACGTCGGAGTTAAATAATCAATATTTCTGTAATGAGTTCTAAATCCAATATTTTCTTGATTTAGATTTCACAGTGTTAATATTGCAAATTAGGCGTCTTACAATTATTATGTTCTGCATTGCTATTTTTTACATTCCTTGATCTTTGCTACAATTGTTTAAAATTTTCTATGTAATAAAATGGTAAAATTAAAAATAGGTCAATATATCTTCTATTTTATGAATCCCCCCTATAATAATAGTTGTCAGTTGAGACTTTCTGTCCAGCTAAATATATCTCGAAACGCATAAGTCTAGTAGGAAGCTGAAATTTGGTATTATGCAATTAGTTCTTACCCCAAAAGGACGTATGAGTATAATTTATGCATGTTTATTATATCCAACATTGATTTTGGATTATTTTAAGGATCTGAGTCCATTGTTATGCATAGAGCTGTAACAGTAGTAATAGCTATTAATGAGTAATTGCTACGAATGTCACCTTGAAGGGTATGTTGGAAAACATTATATAAGAACATTTATATTTGTATATTTAAAGAACTACATTTAATGAAAATAGCCACCATTTTTCTGGCTAGGAGCCGCATTTGACTCCGGAGCCACATGTTTCCAACCCTTGATATATAATTCATAGAAATAATGATGCGATATTCACATTCACATAATGGAAGACCAAAATAAAAGTTAATTTGGCCAACATTATAGAAAATGTGTATATCACTGTTATCATAGAGAAAATTATCACTATTCTATTAAGCCTATATCCTTTCTCTATGCTGCTATAAACTGTCGTCAAAAAAACGACTGAAATATATAGCATTTCTTGACCAACAATGTATTAAATAATGATGTATTTATATTAAAAATAAATGCCACATTAAAAATAGAAAATACGAGATGAGACACCTATTTCTAAGGATTTAACTGACCATTGGGGGACAATAGATTCATTTATTTATTATTTAGCACCGCGTCTTACTACCCATTCGGGTTATACGCTTTAAGTACTAATTACGCTAATGGATTAGGAATTGGGAAGGTTGAATTAAAGGAAGTGAACCCACATTTGCGTGGAGGGATAGTGGAAAGCCATTTAGGAAACGCCACCCCCAGTTCACCCGACCGAGATTCGAACCTCGATCTCCCCGTCCTCAGCAGTCGAGCTCAACACGACTAACGCGTTAGCCAACTACGCCGCCGAGGCGGGTGGGACAATTGATGATCAGGCTAAAATATACTGATTGTTGATAAACAAGTTTTAACACAANGGTCAAAAATTATGGATTGTGGAAAACAAGTTTTAACAAAAGGGTTTTTTAAAAAGTTAATCTAGAGCCAGCCCCCCCCCCCCCATTTTCGCCCCCAATGATTCCAAACAAGATTTGAATCTCAACTTCACTGTCACTGTTTTCAATTATATTATTTGCAGATACTTAAAATACCTTTTAGTCCACATTAAAAATATTTTTACTAGTGTAACTTCCTATAGATAATTTGTTTACTGGGGTCATTCGATCTGGGAGGTAGGCTATTTTACCCCAATCTATCATTCATAAATGATCACTTGTAACAAATTTTTAAGAAGTCGATTTTTTTTAACCTCTTCGACACCCTTAAAGATCCTGTAACTGGTAAGAACAAAGATTTAAACTTAACGTATAGTTACAATGATAGAAAACAAAATAACACTAAATATTGTTTTTATGTATTCTCACATTTTTATAAAATCGTGAGTTTACATTATTTTATTTTATCGACTAATTCAACTAGTGGTTATTTTAAAATGTTGCAATCCATAAAAAAAGTTTTAAAAACACGTACTCCACAAAAAATGAGGTGCCTTAAAAAGTAAGGGCTCATGGCCTATACATTCTTAAAGCTGGCACTGAGGTGAACCAACACAAAATTAGCTGTGGGAATATATTCCATTCACCGTAGGAATTGACTTCTGAAAGGCCTTTTTCCCTACCATACATCTACTATATAGTAGGATATTGGTAGGAAAAAAGACCTTTCAGAGAGTAATTCCTACCGTGAATGGAATATACACATATTTTGTTGATAGATTTTATTTGATCATAATTTAAAACAAGGGGGTTTTAACGTTTTAATCTATAGGTAGGATTAAAACCTCTCCCAATTAATTCGAATAAGATTTGAACTTCGACATCACTGTTAGTGAAAAAAGTAAAATGTATTTTAGTTTTCTATGCCTTCATTAAACAATATATTATGTGTACTAAAGTAGACAACTTCCTTTGAATAATTTTATTATAATTGTCTTATTTGGTCTTATTTTGAACCAAGAGTATTTGGTTTGATTCCCTGCACGTTCGATAAAATTATCATTGATATAATTGGAATTTTCCTCTAGTAGTGACGATTTGACAGCTGGGGGTCTCATTGAGACTGTTATGGATGGAGTAAGCTAGTTTGTAATGCATGCTCTCATATAATTAGTCGGTTAATAAAGTGCACGCTATAATAAGTTGAAAATGTAAGAAATAACATAAAATGCCTTCATTTAGTTTTTACTTTCATAAAGAGGAAATTCCCGTACTACAACGATTCTCTTAACCCAGACAGTCTTATCTTAGTCACTGTGTAGCTGAGTTAACTCACTCCTCCTCCCCATTGATTCCAGAGAAAAGATGGAGGGTAGCATTAGAGGGAGAAAGCTGTTTGCTATCCTTCATAACTGTCTCTTATTGCAGTACACATTTCTTAGTACGCGTTAAACATCTAAAGGCGGAACGAAAACACCCACCCTCTAAAGAAAACTCACTCGCAATGACAATATTACCGGCCACCGAGGTCATTCGGTCTTGTAGGGGTTGGAGGGGAGGTTAGTTCTCCCCACTCTTTTATAATTGATCACTTACAATTTAATTTTTACTAAATCCATTTTTTCAAGCGCTGGAACATCCTTAAGTACTTATTACGCTAATGGGTTAGAATTTGGGAAGGTCGAATACAGAGGAAGTGAACCCGCATTTTAATGGGGGAGAGTGGAAGACCATTTAGGCAAAAACCACCCCCAGTTCACCTGAGAGAAATTCGAATCTCGATCACCTCACCCTAAGCAGTCTAGCTCAACATGAAACTAGCGCGTTAGCTAACTACGCCACCGAGGCGGGTCCTTCACGTGGTGATATCAACAGTTGTTGAATATCTGTCAAGGGTGTCCTGGAATTTAATGATAGATTTTTCTTCTTAGTTTAAAAAGTTAATCATCTAGTGTCTCACTGATCATGAGAGATAGTCAACAATTGTTGATATCATTATGCGTATAAAATTAAACTCTATGTTTCTAATTGAGCAAAATTTGAAATATTTTGTTCAAAAAAAGTTTTGCTATAAAAAACCTAAAAAAACTGATATTGTTTCGCGTCCCCTCTACTCCCAAATTTATTATTACTTAAACTATACTCTACTTTTCATATCTTCTTCATGATAACCATCGTGTTTCTATCTCACTGCTTTCAAGATACATAGGTAAGCCTCCTGTAACATGAATAGCACATTAAACTAATTCATTTAATTGGAGGAGACTATAATGTTAAATTATAGAAGCTAAACATTGAGACAATTAGTGTTAATTAATATATTTAAAGTGGAAAAGTTAAAAATGTGCTCTTTTTATCTATAAGATTATGTTTTACAACGAATAACACAAAGTTTATCAGGCATTTAATCTTAAATTATGGGCAATCATACTGGTGCTGTTTAAGTTTTGTAAACCAGTATTATTAACATTTCACTAGCAGTTCCGTGAACAATTAGGGATAAAAAAAACACACAGGTTTATTGAGTAGTTTAGATTTGACATGAAGATATCTTTTAATATAATATAATTTTACTAAGAACGCATCTTATGACAGCAGATTAACTGACAATTTATACAGTCGACTAGGCTCGAACCAGAAATAACAACGAAACGAATGTTCCCGCACGCTTCACTTAACAACAGTGAGATAGGTATGAGCAGATACAGATCCAGATCCAGATCATTTTCATAGGGGGGTCATAATAGCTACTTACAATGTTAGATTTCTATTTAAAGCCATTTAATAATTTCTCATTCATATTTTCCCATGGTCATCTTCGCCAACTTTTTTAAATCAGATAGTTTTTATAAACTATTTGTAGTGACCCTACCTTCAACAATTTTTTGAAAAATGGTTCACTCTAAAAGCTATAAGTAGTCTTCGCCTTGATTTTTCTTAAAAAAAATAGATTCTTTTATAAGCCATTTGAAAGTGCCCCTCACCTAGAAATATTTGAAATTTGTATGCCCCTCGAGGATATTTAAAGTGATCCTCACCTTAATGTTTTACGATAGTTAGATACCTATAGAAGATAATCTTTGAATTGGTCTTCCACCAACAAGATTTTGGAAATTGAATTATTTTATATACTAGGCTATTTGGGGGGGTCCTCGACAGAATGTTCTTCAAAATGAATCCTCCCCTAGAAATTTTTGAAATTTGGATAACCTTGGAAGCTATTTAGAGCTTTCCTCCCCTGACTTTTTCTGCCAGTTAGATGTATCTATACCCTGATTTTGGTAGGAAGAACAGTAGAGAAAATTCAAACATATTGTTTTACAGCCAACATTGATAACATTTTACTATATTATTTGTTTTAATTGATATGTATTGATTATATTTATCAAAAGTTACAACTTCAGATAACATGACTTGATGTATGGAAATATTAAACTTGTTTTAGTAACTTTAGTAACTAACTTCTACTGTTCTTCCTACCAAAATCGTACTTTAGTCTAGTTATTATTTGAAGCGGTCTTCTCCGACAAATTTTTGACAGTAGAATGCATCTAGAAGTAATTTGGAGTTTGATTTAAGGCCATCTTTCAGCTTAATATTCGATATTATTAGAGGATTTGAAATTATCAAAGGGATCATTTATTCCATGGAGGGGCAAACTATTTTCAGGGGGACAAAGTCCTCCACAGTTTCGCCTCTCCTGGTGCCCACACATACTTTATATTTGGTATTCGGGGATGAACTGCTATTAGGCGATTATTATTATTATTTGATGTGTGGTAGTTTATACAATTATACAATTTTTTTTATCTTTTTACGCGCAGACCCCTCTTTAGCCGGGTCCGCACCACGTGCGTTATTCGTTCACGTTTAATCAATATTCGATGTGACTCACACAAGTGTGGAAAAAATATTGGATTTCATGTACTAATATTTGTCGTGCATAGCAAGTAACGAACATTGTTCCGCATAGAGATGGTAAACTACCACACATCAATATATATATGGTAAAACTATTTAACTCATAGAACTCTAACATATTTCTAATTAAGGCACCAGATCAGCGCACTACGATGTTATGTTTGATTCAAACCTTATTATGGTGTAGTAGCGATAAGAAATATTTTTTTAATAAAAAAAAGTATTATTATCAACCAACATTTAAAAAATATACCTTTACATTATTATTTTTATTATTGAATACCCATTGATGTGCTCACGGTATAAGGCGTCAACCTCACCTGGTCTGGTTTGCTGGTGGCCGTAGTGTCGGGGTTTGAATCTTTGCCGGGTGTATTAAGGATTGTTTTCACTGCATTATTTTACACACTCCCTCCAAACAAAGGCCAGCACATTTATTTTAAATTATAAATTCCTCATCCCTATCATATTAGTGTTGATAATAGGCAAAGGTGTATACATCTAGTTTTTCTAGGGGGAGTCCGCTAGAAAATTATACCTTTGTTCAATAAAACATATATATGCCCCCCCCCCTCCTATGTTGATTCGGACCCCCCTAACCATTCATTTCTAGAGTATGTCCTTGATAAGGGGATATCCCGGAGTACTGGCTAGACGCGGTCCAAAATTTTGTTGGTATTATGCTATTTTTTGTCAGATGTAACGGCAACAAATCAAATGATTTGATGTATACGAAAGTGGTTTTAACTTTTTTGTTAATTCCAGATACTCTTATTCATACCGCCATGTATTTTTTAACCGTATGGCATATATGACCGGGAAGGACATAACATCCAGGTTCGGTCGCCTTATGTGTAGACTACTAGCTGCTCTGGTGGCACAGAACGTTGCCAAGGATACATCATTGGAGGTTGTATACACGCCGTACCCACATTTAGATGATATGATGATAGTTATTAGGGTGTTTTGGAGCTGGTATGAGTCTTAATTTAACTTAAGTCTAATTAACCAAACTCTGGTGACTGTTTGCATCATTCCCTATAAGGGAAAACTACCCAAGATACCAGCCGGGAATCGAACCCGGGACCCCTAGGCCCGAAAACCAGGTGCATTGACCACAACACCATGAGGTCGGTTATACATGGGGTGAGTCTGTCTCTTAAAAATGATTTATTTATCCTAGTTTTTCCCTTTAAGATATTGTAATAACATTAATATTATTAATAATTATTATAGTTCCATAACATCGATTCACAAACAAGGACAATCACCTTTTCTTAATCACTGATAGATTGAATTATAGGTGGAAGGACATTCTTTCAATACAAGGATGTGCTAAATAGTCTCATTATGTTAATGGACTGGTCCCAGTTATTTAAATTAGGTCTGTTTCGTGGGCTTTGTAAGAACCCTGTTCCATTTCAAAGGGCGGTTATCAGTTGGGGTTCAAATTCTGGGGTACGGTCCAGGCTCCCTTTCAACTTGCAATAATTTCACCGTGAGGCGTTTTCACATATGAGATTTTTCAAATTTTGTGTGGTTTTATATTTTAAACAATATGTTATTTTTTTCTTCCTTCCCTATTTTCTTCAAGGTTATACTATGCTAGGCTGTGACTTGCATCAGTGTTCGTATGACCTGACATGTCACAGTCGTGTTGGAATTGATTGCTGGTGACGGGGAGATACCTAGTGTCTCAAATCTCGGTCGGATGTGTTGAGATGTTTATTTTTTCTAAATGGTTTCCCATTTTCTCTCCAGGCAAATACATAAAACTATACTTTCCTCAATAACTTAATTAATGTATGCGTATAGTCCAAATGGGTACTAAGACGTGGTGAAAATAAAATTCAGGCTGTGGTTGGTTACTTAAAGACAGAACAACCTTGACACACACTTGTTATGATAAGTATACCCTTAAAAGTCTGCCACATGTGAAGATATAACTTTCGGTGTCCGGAAAAGCCTGTCGCATCAGATTATAATAGGATTTTATTACGAACTTTTAGAAAATACTGTACAAATATATTTATTTGCGGCCAAAATTGATAACCTTTTATCTTATTAATATTATTTTAAGTTTTGTTAGCATTTATAAAGATATATAGCTGCAGACAACATGAATAGCACCTATGGAAATGTCAAAGTAATTTTAGTAGCGTTTATAACTGCCAGATAAGGTTCTTCCAATGAAAATTAGGCTGTACAAACGGTTCATAGAAATATGAAAGACTGTATGTAGCTCAAACGAAAGGCTGCAAGGTGAAGAAAAACATATCATGTTTGTAACCAAGAAGTAGCAGCCACTTGACAGTTCGAGGACAGGAGTCACTGTTTACGAATAACATCTCGGCATGGTGGGTTGCCTATATGTCTGGCGCACGAGCTATTAAAACTTCTCTGTCTGTGTGGTTGTTGACCCGTACACCTATTGCTCGTGTCCCCTTCTCTTACCTCCGCCATGGCGTCTTAGTTATAAAAAAAAGGGCACTTGTGTAGTCCGCTAAATTAAGAAGACACCTTTAAAGGTAAATATAAACGCTATTGAGATAATTTAATGCAAGCACCCACCTGCATCGATGGGTACGTGGACTCAAAGGTCAAGCTGGTCTGGTCTGGTTTGCTGGCTACGGGAAGTTCGGGGTTTGAATTCCAGCTGGATGTGCAAATGATTTTTTTCTTCTTAAGTGTTTTTTTTAAATTCTCAATACACATGAATATGGGAAGGGTAAATTTTCTTTACATTATTCCTTCCTTATCCCTTCCCCAATAATGAAATTGATAACCTTGGCTGCTGACCTAGAGGTACCGGGTTTTATTTCCGACTGGCACCATGGGATTTTTCGCGAAAGGGAAATAATTCCCAGGGTTTGGGTAATTAGGCTTAAGTTAGGTTAAGATCTTCATTGGCTTCACACCATCATCTCATTGGGACATGGAAAGAACCTCCACAGAAAGGATGTACGATTAGTACATTCGGGCGTCCCCTGGGCAACGATACATTTAAATTTAGGCATTCTATAAAACCTATTGTTTCATAAATTCGTAAGTAACCCAATGGAAATACAAACCAATTGCTTGTGGCCAAAACTTGATTACATTTTACTTTATTGTTAGAGTTGTATTGTATGTATTGATAACATCTATAAACAATTGACAGCTGAAGATCACATGAGTTTATGTATGAATACGTGAAAGTAGATGTAGTAATTTTTATAGCTGTCATGAAAATTGGTCTGTAGTAATCCCACTTTCGTTATAGTGCATATATATGTTCCTTTATATTTCTATACAACTTAATTTTACTGAATTTATGTTTGTTTTTACATTTGTGCTTGTTGAATTCTAACCATAAACGTCAGCTCCCAGGACAGCGGCTCTCTCCGGCGGCTCCAAAGGCTGCTCTTCAACCTGGCTACTAATGATCGTGTTATTAGATCGTGCGTGCATAAAAACACCTTAACCTAAGCGTACACACTTGTCCAAACGTCAGGGGAACTCGCCAAGGAATGTCAAATTTTCAATTTCCAGTTCAAACTTGTTCTTCTATTTTAAGTTGTATTTGTTTAAAATGTGTTAAATAAATACAAGTACAGTAGATTTTCGATAGTTCGTGCTAAAAGAAACCAGACTCAAACTTTCGAAAATTTTTAACTACTCGAAATAGCCGAAAAAATGAAATTGCATATTTTTAAGATTAATAAAGCACTTTTAATAAATATGTTTTTAAATTGTATGAAACAAAAAATAATTTCGTAAATATAAACGTCTGTGTGTATTACTAAGGAGAAATGGAAGGGGACGCGAGAAAAGGCCAGTGATTTTACAGTTTTATAGCAAAACTTTTTCTATACAAAATAAATAAAATATTGCTCTATTAGAATTGTTTAGCTTAATTTTCTACACACAGTGATACAAACAGTTGATGAATATCTGTCACGAGCATAGTAGAATTAGATGAGAAACTTTTTAAATGAAGAGAAAAATCTGTCATAATTCCAGGACACGCCTTTGTGGCCACATAGCCACGCATAGTTTTTAAGGACGTCCACCGAGCGTATTTCTACCCGAAAATATTGAGACTATTGTAATAGTTAGTCGCAAATCTTTAAAAGAATCTGAAGGATACATTTTAAGGAACTGCACCATCATTATTCTGCAAAGAGGATAGTAAACATAAATGCCCTGTTGGTCTGTTAGAGATTAAACCCCCAGCCTCACTAGTCAGAATCAAGCCTACTGAAATCTCACCTAACCGTGACGGTTCCAAGTGGCTGGATAGCTCATTAGGTTTATCTTCAAAACCATCTACTCTTCTGTAAGAGGTGTGTAAAATATCTGACATGGTAGGATCACCATAGAAGAACCTTATCTGACAGCTCAAGGTAAAATAAATATGCTTTAATGTGTCTATACATCAAAACATATGGTCCGTGGCTATCACTTTTCACAATCATTGTTAATTTTGACACCTGTGTGATAAATAATCAATAATGGCTACTCATACACTTCTTTTTCTGTCCGTGGCATATTTCTACTAATGGGGTGAGGATGAGAAAGGTAGAGTTTTATAAGAATTGTACCCACATTTATAAGGGTTTCGAGGATAGGAAACTACCTAGCAACAAAAACACCACTTAGGCATGTCCGAAATTCGAAATCCGCCCTCCCCATCACCGGAAGACCAAGCTGATCGAAGCTGACACTTTTGTCCGCGTAACCACCAGTGAGAGCTACATTTGTTTGTAAATTCTCAGTTTAAAATATTAATTTTTGTCAACTCAGCTATTAGTGCCAGAATTCTAAGTACCCTTTCATGTTTTCCATTAGGGTTACTCACTGTGAAGTATACATTACACAGATGAATGTTGTTCATGGGTGCAGTGTCAGTGGGCGATATGATAGTCTAGCAGTAATAAGTATATAATTAATCTCATCAGTTTAGTTACTCTTTTCTACCCAAAATTCTAAGGAGGTCTATATTGAGTCAAAGCGATGCCAAAATAATTGTATTATAGTTGGCTACATTTTAGACATAGGGATTTTTTTTACAGATTTATTGTGTAAAGGAAACTTTTTAAAGACACGTGATACATTCCGTAGATTATAAAAAGTTGTATTTCGTTAGTCTTGAATGCTATTTATATAAAAAATGTAAAATATGATGTATCGCTATCAATAACGACTTTTTTTTAAAATGAAAATTAGGCTGTACGTTTAATACCTTAAATAAGTTTTATAATGGATAATTTTCTCTTCAAAAGAAATAAAACTGTAGTAAGTTAAGCTACCAGAACCGGTGGGAACGAGGACTGAAGTCGAGCTCATCTAATCTTGTTTGCTGATGACGGAGAAGTCGTGGCTCGAATCCCAACCGAAGTATGTTTGATATGGCTTTCTTTAATTAGTTTCACACACACTACGCAAATTCAGGATCATTTCCTCTAAATACTTCATAAATTCCTACTATATTAGTTTATTTAAATACGGAGGGACTGAATGGATAGTAGTAAGATGTGGTGGAAAAAACCCTCAGCGCTGGTATCTCAAACTTTTTTTTAACGTGATTATCCGGTAGCTCGTAATATAAAATGAGGGAAGTAGCCATTAAAGTTTTTATCTGGGATGTTGGTAACAGGTTTTTTAGTGCAAAAATACCTTAGCAAGCCTTGCACGGTGCATTGACACCATAAATAATTGCGCTGGAGGCGAAAGGGGTCACACTATAAAAATCCTTATCACCTTTTTTTCAGTATGAATAGATTGACTTTTAATGGTTCTCAAATGATAGTAATTTATTTACAGTGCTAACCTTTTTAAAAAAACACTTCTTGAAGCGTTGCGAACGTACCAGTGTGTAAGTTACTGTCTTCCTAACATAATATGTCTGCTGCAAGCTCGTAATGATGCTGGCGAGATACGTTTTTACTCCACGCCACGTGATGGCAGCACCGTGCGGAGAAATATTTCCCTTGCGCTCGTGCGTAGTAAAATAAATAAATGCTTAAAATAAAACATACGGTATTATTTTGTGACCCTTGCAAGAAATAATAACAATAGATTCATAAAGTAGGCATTTTATTATAGTACGTTAACTTAAAACTTCGTTCCCTAAAGATTAATATTTATAATATAATAATATTTAGCACCACGTCTTACTACCCGTTCGGTTTATACGCTTTTAAGTACTAATTACTCTAATGGATTAGGAATTGGGAAGGTTGAATTAGAGGAAGTGAACCCTCATTTGCGTGGAGGGAAAGTGGAAAACCATTTAGGAAAAACCACCCCCAGTTTACCCGACCGAGATTCGAACCTCGATCTCCCCGTCCTCAGCAGTCGGGCTCAGCATGACGAGCGCGTTAGCCAACTACGCCACCGAGGCGGGTTATTAATATTTAAATAAATAATCAGTGCAAATAAAAGATTTTCAGACATTTTTTAAGGAAGAAGGTTTAACTTTTTTACAATGCTATGTGCTCAATCCAGTGAAGACCAAGCTACTGTATTAATAATTTATTCATTATTTAGAACAAGAGAAACTTCTGCACAGCACTTTCTCAGTCACCTCTAAGCGCTTATGATAATAATAATAATAATTACAAAAATAGTAAAGTAATTATGTTATTTGGCTATCGCTGAGTTCTAGATGGGTTTCTGTGTCATGGGTTGATTATAGATGACCTATGCCACCGTCTGTACGGATAACGGTGGTTAGGACATTGTTGTCCTGAGGTTCAGTCATCAACTCCAAGTTGTTCGTTTGTGGCCCACTTTTATACACAATACAGTAACGACTATTGTTAGATGATATTTGTTTTTGTGCACCACGGCTTACTACCTGTCCGAGCTATACGCATGATTACACAATAATAAGTTATAGAAGGTATAATACAGACTAAATGTATCTAAATCCACATACGTGGAGAGATAAAGAGAGGAAAACTATTTGGGTAGTAAAACCTCAGTACACCCAACTGGAATTCGAACCCCGACCTTCCCATCACCGGCAATCATGTTATTTGTGAGAGTGACGCCGACAACAGATGCGAATAATTTGAGAGTTGAAATAAAACACTTCATTAGAAACATGTAAATAAGAACTTTACAGATTTGTTTCATTTCACAAACTTCATTACTAAATCTCATAAACTGCAACAGCCTACTCCTGGTATAATATGGTTAGCTTTAGGACGCATAATGAATTAACATCAAAATTTATATCTATGTAATATTAATATCGTACTTATTTGGGAAAACCTGAGGCCAATACCTTTATTACATTTAATTACTTATTTACCTGTTTAAGCCTATTTATAGCCTACTAACGCAGTATGATATTAAATTATTATTATTATTATTATTATTATCACCGCGTCTTACTACCCGTTCGGGCTATACGCACTCACGCTATTGTGTAATGGTAGGGTGATTGTGAGATGAAATGGAGTACCTACAGTTTAACGTGGAATTCGAACCACGGTGGAGACCTGGCATTCCCCACATTCACAAGTTGTGATCAATACACGTCTTGTCAGAGGTGAAGGAAGGGTTTAGCAATCAGATAAATTCGTGCTGGGAATTATATTAAAATATCTGCAAAAAATAATGATTTAAATATAAACACTTACATCTTAATCAGGGATTGCTTTTCCATAGGTGTGTAAAATACCTGCTATGGCGAAGAGAAGTGGCCAGAAGTGTAAGGAAATGTTGTAGTTTGTACCTATTGTCACATATTTAGCAGAAACATGGACATTGCTTGTAAGGGAGACTAGGGAAGGGGAAGTTATGGGAATGAAGTTTGGGAGGAGCATGTTAGCTGTCAAGAGAAGAAACAAGATTGGGAATGAAGTTATCAGGGAAATAGTGGGGGTACATGGAGTAAATGAGATATTAGAAGAAGCTAGGGTGAGATTATTAAAGCGAGGATGCTAGAGAAATTATGGAAATGAAGTATATAGGAAAAATGTTGCAAAGAAATAGATGGGAGGAGCAGACGACATAAATTGTGCAAGTGAGAGTACAAGAATGGTGGAAGGGAGGATGAATGAAATTGGAGGCATTTTACTAAACTAACGTGGACATAGGCTGGAAACAGTTGATGATCATGATGATGATTATGATCTTAATCAGCACTCAGTACATTTATGAACATATTAAAATTGAAATAAATGATTAAAGAAAAACCAAATAGAGAAGAGACTAAAACGTAAACACTCACAGTTATATATAAACACATTTATTTGCCAAGTACTGTATATATATTTAATATATGTATTCGGTCTAGGGGTAAGGTGTCGGACTTCTGTGCTGGCGGCCGGGGTTCAATCCTCGGTCACGGCACAGATTTATCTGATTACCAAACCCTTCCTTCACCTCTGACAAGACATATTGTCAATGTGGGGAATGCCAGGCCTCCACCGTGGTTCGGATTCCACGTTAAACTGTAGGTCCTTCATTTCATCTCACAATCACCTTACAATTACACATTAGCGTAAGTGCGTATAATCTGAACGGGTAGTAAGACGCGGTGCTAATAATAATAATAATAATAATAATAATAATAATAATAATAATATATGTATTATGGAGTTTTAAAATAATAACTATAAAAATAACTTTTAATACTTTTCTAAATAAGGGAATAAACTTTAATTTTATTTATCTTTACATCTCGTCCTACCACACGGATTGGCTATACGCATTCTTACTACTCAAATGGGTAGGGATGGGGAAAGTAGAATTTAGAGGATATGAACACACGTTTGCAAACAAGTAGAGGGGGAAACCATCTAGGGAAAATCATCCTCTATAAACCCAACTGGTATTCGAGACCCGAGCTCCTTGGCAGACCAAGACCAGACTTTATGAGTTTAACACATAGTCCACGTAACTTTAGGTGCCAGTTTTATTTGATTTAAAACTCAAATAATTATATGATGTAGTAGGATAGCTTGGAATCTTTTAAATAGCTATGGAATTTATTTATTTATTTGATGCCTCCTTCATAAATAAGGATCTAATAAGTGGACAAGGTGACGACACGACGCGACGAGGTGAAGTCAGGAACTTGCCAACTGGACGAGTATATTGCACATCGGGTCTGGCTGCAATGTGTCTTGGCTTTATTAGATATGTCCATGTTCTTTTTTGAGGGAGGGGTTTCCTATTCTTCATTATTGTTCCTTTTAATTAACACCTTATTCCAATCGTTGATAGGTAGGTAAATAAAGGCGTCAATCTCGTCTTACCTGGTTTCAGCTACGGCAGAATCAAAGGGTTTTTGAGGGACTTTGCTTCCAATCCTCCTTCCATTCAAAATAAATATTTTAAAACTGGAGGTCCATAAAAGATAATTGAAGTGGTCATCCTCTCCAATTTTTGAAAATTATATTATTTTTGTAAGCTATTCGAAGTGGCCATCTTTCAGAAAATTTGTGAAAATTGGATGCTTCTGGAAGCTTAACTTTAGTAGTGCTCACCTTAAATCTTTAAAAAAAATCTCTAGATGCTATTTAAAATGGTCTTCTCCTAGACATATTTGAAATTTGGATGCCCCTCGAAAATATCTAGAGTGATCCTCACCTTTTTTTCTCGGCATTAAATGCCTCTAAAAACATTCTGAAGTGGTCTTCACCCAGTGAAATTTTGAGAGTAGGATATTCCTAGAAGCTATTTAGAAAGGTCCTCTTCTGGAAATTGTTTTGAAAATTAGATGACTCTAGAATATATTCGAAGTGGTCTTCCACCGACAAGTTTTTGGAAATATAATATTTCCAGAACTATTTGGAGTGGTCCTTGCGTGAAAATTCTTCAAATTGCCATTTATCTAGAAGCTTTATGGAGTGTTCCTCCACTAGACATTTTTGATATTTGGATGGCCTATAAGTCATGTCGAGTGCTCATTGATTGATTGTTTCTGTCAATTAGATTATCCTAGAAGCTATTTAAAATGGTCTTATTCGTGAAATTTTTGAAAATTGAATGCATCTAAATGTCATTTGGGGTTTGATTTAAGGTCATCATTCTGCTTCATATCCGATAATACCAGATGATTTGAGATAATATATCTAGGGGTGACGGCAAACTTATTCGAAGGGGAGCAAATTATTTCCAAGGGCTGTATACCCCTCTTAAGTCCTCTGTTCCGCCGACTTTGCCTGGTTTGCTGTTGCCGGTATCCGATTTTTTGTACTGAGATTGGTTTTCGTAAATAGCTTCCCACAAATTAGTTAACAGTTGCTCTTTATTCCTCACCTACACTCCATTAAAGTAAATATGCACTAAAGTGTGAAAGTATGATTTAACGATGAATACAAATTTTGTCTTTATAACATTGTATTGCAAGTACAGGTAAGCAAAACTAGTATAGCTATCATACAACATTTTCTTTTATCAAGAGTAAAATATGTGCCCCGGGTGAGGATCGAACTCACGACCTTAAGATTATGAGACTTACGCGCTGCCTACTGCGCTACCGAGGCTTCATATGTAATATAGGTAAAATAAGATATTTATTACAACTAAAGGATAGATATGTAGGAATGAAATTATAGAATAGTATTCTTAAGAGTTTAAATAACGTTTAATTTGATATGTAAAAAAAACTCTACAAACGTGAAATTTCAATTTCAAACAAATTTATTAATATAAAATTAAATTAACACAATTTTTCACTCACTATCATTTAATATTTTAAATACTCACATTGATAGACACGCGGACTAAGCGTCAATTTGTCTAACATGGCTGGCTAATGACGAAGAGGTTATGGTTTGAATCTTGGTCAGGTGTACTGAGGGTGTTTTTTCTCTCATGGTCTCTCACTCCTCAACCCCACGCAAATGTGGGTATATTTCCTCTAAATATAATATTCTCACTACTATTCCAGGGCGTAAATCTTGCACACCACAACCTACTGACCACTGGGCCTATCCTCATATTTACACTGATTGGGTAGGGATGAGTAAAGTGAAACGAAGAGAAAATGTATCCAAATTCATATGAAGAAAGAGTGGAAAACCATTTAGTGAAAAAAACTCAGTTTAGCCGTCTGTGATTCAAACTCAGACCTTACCTTCACCGTCAAGCAAGACATAACGAGGCTAAAGCCTTTGAATCAACTGATTCAGTTGGGAAATATTTGTTCATTCGATTCCTTCAGAAAGGTTTTAATTATTAGTATATTTAACACCAAGATAATTACTTAATCTAAGGGTCATAGAAAAAAAAATGGCTTAGAGGAATTTCACCCGGATGAGAGTAGGTAGAGGATGAGAAAAACCATAGGGAAAATTTTATTTTTGAGAGCCTATATTTAGTAAAGATATGTAAGACTCGAAAATTCTCGATAAAGACGAAAAAAATCTCGAAAATTCTAGAAATTCTTTTTAAACAAACTGCCCTGATAAATTTACAAACCAAATCGAGAATATATTATTCATAATAATACTGTAAAAACCCTAAAAAAAATAGGCAACACTTCTCCACCAAAACAGCCTTCATTAAGGGATGCTTTGGTTATAAACATGGTTTTTCAATATCAAACATTGACATTAAAAGCTGTTACACTATAAAATTAAATTATAAATGGTATAGATTGTAGCCATCACCATTTTACTAGTTGCATTTAAAATATGTTGGTGGTGACCTGGTGGTCTAGGGGTAAGGTGTCAGATTTCTATGCTGGCGGCCGGGGTTCAATCCTCGGTCCCGGCAAAGATTTATCTGATTACCAAACTCTTCCTTCACTTCTGACAAGACATCTTGTGAATGTGGGGAATGCCAGGCCTCCACCGTGGTTCGGATTCCACGTTAAACTGTAGGTCCTCCATTTCATCTCACATTCACCCTACGTCACCTTAGCGTAAGTGCGTATAACCCGAACGGGTAGTAAGACGCGGTGCTAATAATAATAATAATAATAATAATAATAATAATAATAAAATGTGTTGAGTTGTATCTAAAGTGTTTGAATGAACATTAAAATAATCCAAAGCAAGCGCCAGCCCAAATGTCAAAAGGAACTCCATAAACTATTTATTTACTCTAATAAACATAGGTTACATTTTTTGCTTTCATTGAAAGTTTTCTCGTCTCATTCTCGTGTCTCAATATTTTTCCATATTCTCGTCTCGAATTGAAAACGTGATTCTCCCACATCCCTGATATGTCAGCCGAAATGTGCCACGTAGAGCCTATACGACGGGCAAAGAGCACTCGGGGTGTATAAGCAGTGCCTTACAATGCTGCCAAAACCATAATATTGATTACCCAAGACAACAAATAATTTCAATAAGATCCTAAATTATATGAAGTGTGTCTAAAACACTGAGCACTGAAGATGTGTCGGATGAAAAGGCTACATTTTAAGACCACTTGATATTTTTTTTAAACCCATCACTAAGCACATTTAAAGTGTCTATAAAATTCTCAACTATATATATAATAGCGTTTTGATACAGTGTGTGTAAGTTCACTATAATTAATAAAATTTCTGCCCTCAGCTACCTAGAAATAACCTCCATATTACGTCTAGAGTTATTCAATATTGATTCATTTTCTTGGCTCCTGGCATTTGGGGGGAGTTCCCCCTGACACCATCCCCACGCCCCCAATTCCTCCACAGAGCTTTAATTTTAGCTACAGCCTTGAAAGTATGCTCACCCCTAAGTAAATGTATGGTTGCGTCACTGAGCACAGGACTTCTATGATTCCGAATTTCCAACCGGCTGCACTTTGAGGCTTCCCATCTTTTTGTGTGAATGCTCAATCTTAGGAACAGGATATAATATTTTAGTAATAGAACGAACCTAACTAAATACATTTAAAAAAACAATTGGCATTGCCTCGAATCGAATCGGGGGTTCTCAAGACCTTTAGTTGACCTCGTTAACCCCTAGACTGTATTTCATATCCTGTCTCCTGGTAGCCTACTTTCATAAAGGAATTACTTCTTAATTGCAAGGTTGGACTGCTTTGTGAAACAAAACACTACCGAAACCCAATCTTGATGTTCCCCTCTCGCATGACGTATACAGCGAGTAACTTGTCCCCAAGGCAGAGTCTCGGAATTTAATTATTAGATGCCAGGTTATAAAACCAACCATACCCCACTCGCTAATGAATGGCAGGAGGCCTACTCGGATATACGCAGGAATGTCAAATCACCTCTAAGGAATTCTTGTTTGATTTCAATAAATAAATATAGGATATTTTTTATTACGAATCCATTAATTTTTTAACAAGCACCATTAGCACCATAGTTTGTTAAATCATAGCAAGCTTCTGGTAGAAAGAAAGGTGTAGAAAATTTAACAACCGTGATAAGACTGATAACATGTTATTATATTATTAGTACTGTATTATTTTATCGAGATTTATACTATCCAACAAAAGTGGCAGCTGTAGATCACATGACTTAATGTGCGAGTATATGAAGATAGTGTTATCTTCTTTTGTAGATACCATACAGATACTGTTATTCATACCAGAATTACCATTACCTCAGTTCTTCGATGATAGAAATATAGAAATGAACCTCCCTAAAGCTGAGTTAAACTTTGCATTTTTTTTTAATCATCGCATCTTACTACCCATTTGGGCTACACGCTTATGTACTAATTACGTTAATTAGGTAGAAACGAGTAAGATTATATTTATAAGAAGTGTACCCGCACTTGTATGGGAAAAATGGAAGACAATTGTTGTACCTCAGTACACCCGACTGATAGTCTAACCTAGATCATCCCTTAATCGACAGTCTAGTTTACTGCAAGAGTAACGCCTTGGACCTTGCGGCCACTAGTCTAGGGAAATTAGACACTAAATTGCCATTTTAACGGAAAAAATAATAAAGTTGACGAAGAAGTAGATAAAATACATACATTCGCCTCGACAATACCAGAACCACACACTCAGGTTATATATTTCTAAACACAGCTCGCTGTTCCCGCGTCCACTTATTACTTCTCATACAGAGGGGTTGTCACAATCGTACCTCCTCAGGAACAGGTGTCAATCTATTTTACAAACAAACAAACAACCTCTTAATTTCCCCGACCCCTATCTTGATCCTTTAAAAAGGTAATAAAAGCTAAAACAGAAACCACGTAATCAATTCGACCGATCTAGTGACTGCCATTTGCTATTTGAAGACGTACGTACATATCCATGCGAAAATAGGACAGTCCCTAAGGCTAGAATATGTTGAAACTTGACTCCATATCTGCCTCCCTTCCCTCTCCTCCCCAAATCACACACACACACACACACACACACACACACACACACCTGATTTGGTGGCCACATGGTCTAAGGCGTCAATCCTGCAATAGTCTAGACTGCCGATGACAGGGCGATCGGGGTTCGAAACTCAGTCGGGTGTACTGAGTGGGTTTTTTCTTCAAAATTGTTTTTCACTCTCCCTTCATGCAAATGCTGGTACACTTCATCTATATTCAACTTTACTTATGCCTAACTCATTAGTGTAATTAGTACATATGCGTATAGACTTAACCTGAACCCGTAATAAGACGCGGTGTTAAAAATATATAGTATAATTATATCATATAACCGTTTTTAATTGATACTCTTACTTCTTCGAAATACAGTTAAATTGTCATAGGAAGGTAACTAGAACAGTTACTAGCAATCTTTCTTGTATTCATTCTCAAGTCATGTAATCTGCAGATGTAGATAATGATTATACTATCAATACCAATAAAATAACACTAATTATATAGTAAAACTTTATCGCCAAAAAATTGTATTTTCTTTAAATTGGTCTTGCTATGAAAATTGGACTGTATTTCTACTGTCAAACTAAGGCGCCGAAACAGTTTCTAGTTTATGGGTATTAAGTATATATCTAAACAATGCCTTAGTTTGAACATTTATTATTTCTTGTTACTTGAACCCTGCAGTTCTTTTTTTTTAAAAATTTTCTTATGGCTTTGGTGTGTTTTTAAATAAGCTGCGTGCTATATTTAAAAAGGATAATTTGTTAGTGGTAGGTATTAAATATCAAAGTGTATCAAACTTAAGGTTAACAACATTAACTAATGTTTTTAATTAAAAATAAACGTATGCATCTTGGAACTAACTTTATTAACGACATCAATTTTTACTTTTATTTAAAAGGGTATATCACTACAGTAGTTCTCGGGTCATGCCTGGCGCAGGGACAACGGTTACGCATGCGCTGTTTAGTACTAATGCTCTGTAGGTGCAGTGATTCACATGACGTAATAGCCATGAAGAATGGTTTATTGCGCCCGGCGCAGGGTCATTATATAGATATTCGCTTTTTAGTACTATTGCTTTGTAGATGCCTTGTCTTTTATTACGTCATATCCATGAAAAACGTTTGATAACGTCTAGTGCAGGGGCAGTGGCTTGGCAAATGTTCTGAGGCTCTCTCTTTTGGACATATGGGATCAATTTCACGAGCTACTTTTTAAATATAGACATTTGGTGCCAATGTTGACGGCCCTACAATATTTTTTTTATATTCTTAAAGATTAATTCAACCAACCGTGGAGAAATAATAGTTGTAGTAGGGTTTATAATCACTTGTGAAAATATCTATTACATAATCCACCTTAACAAACACTAACTTTGAAAGAAAAAATATATATTAGTTTACAGGTTTTAATATTCAAATTATTAAATTAGATTAAATATATTGCATTAAAACATTTTGAAAACTCCCCGTCTATAGACTGAAGTGACCAGGGATAAAAAAAATGCAAGTCTGGAGAACCTTTGTTCAATTTCAGGCAATGTCCAAAATATATTTTTATTTGTCGTGCTAGGACACCAAAACCATTGGATAGAAGAAAGAATGCTGTTATTATGTTCGGGCAATAAATTCTGCAATATCATTTTCTTTGTTTTATATGACCTCCTTAAAAAAAAAAGTGCGTGACGTCAACAATAAGCTGCTCATACTAAGTTAGCAATAACGGCACTCGGTACACGGTGGACCGAGCACGCGTATTTACACTTTTTTTTTACTGAATTGAAACGCGCACATAAAAAAACCATAACAGTAGTTATCTTAAAATTTTTATTCTAAGCATAAATAATATATTTAGCACCGCGTCTTACTACCCATTCGGGTTATACGCTTTAAATATTAATTACTCTAATGGATTAGGAATTGGGAAGGTTGAATTAGATGGAAGTGAACCCGCATTTGCGTGGAGGGAGAGTGGAAAACCATTTAGGAAAAACCACCCCCAGTTCACCCGACCTAGATTCGAACCACGATCTCCCCGTCCTCAGCAGTCGAGCTTCAACACGACAAGCGCGTTAGCCAACTACGCCGTCGAGGCGGGTTCTAAGCATAAAGAGGCGAGAGTTTAGATCATGACATGTTAGGGTTACTCGATGTTTTTGAATGTCACTCAACTTTATTGGCTTATTATCTTTTAGGATTGTAAACTGAGAAGGTCACCTTTTAAATACGAAGCGAAGTTTGAAACATGCGAATCAAGATCGAAGCCGATGCAGAAGATAGGGTTTTGGTTGTCACAAAACACTGCTTTTAAATTAACCAAGTATAGCTATATTATTATTATTATTATTATTATTAGCACCGCGTCTTACTACCCATTCGGGTTATACGCTCTTACGCTAATGTGTAATGGTAGGGTGATTGTGAGATGAAATGGAGGACCTACAGTTTAACGTGGAATCCGAACCACGGTGGAGGCCTGGCATTCCTCACATTCACAAGAGGTCTTGTCAGAGGTGAAGGAAGGGTTTGGTAATCAAATACATCTTTGCCGGGACCTGGGATTGAACCCCGGCCGCCAGCATAGAAGTTATAGCTATATTCCATTCACAGTAGGAATTACTCTCTGAAAGGTCTTTTTTCCTACCAATATCCTACTATATAGTAGATTTATGGTAGGGAAAAAGGCCTTTCAGAAGTCAATTCCTACGGTGAATGGAATATAGTAAAATAGAAAGGCTTGGAGGAAAAGCCAAGTAAACTATTTTATTTCATACGGACCTCTCTGAATTTTATCTATGCTTTCTTATGTTAAAGATGCCACGTTATCATTGGTTGGTGTTATAATACTATTTAGTAGCGGCTGTTAAAATAACTAAGGAATTATAGAAAAACAACATTTTTCCATTATATAGGGATTAAAAGTTGAAAGAGAACTGCTTTCAATCGAACGAGTTCTAAAGCCTTAACAAAATATGATGTTTTTTTCATCGCATCCTTACTACCTGTTCAGGTTATAGGCATAAAAACGATAATTGCTCTAATAGGGGTAGGAATGCGGAAGGAAGCATTAAGAGGTAATATAATAATATTGCGCATCTGAATCACAACATTCGTAGATCAGTTTGTGGAAAGATTAGCCAGTAATAATGTATCGTTGGCCAGGGGACGCCCGAATGTACTAATCGTGCATTATGTCCGTGGAGACTCTTTCCATGTTCCGATGAGATGATGGTGATGGTGTTAGTGTGAGGGTGTAGAACCAGTGGAAACACTTAGACCTAACTTAAGCCTAATTAAACAAACCCTGGTGACCGTTGGGGCAGTTCCCCTTTCGGGGAAAATACACAAGGTACCAGACGGGAATTGAAGCCGGAACCTTTAGGCTCGTAGCCAAGTGCACAACCACGGGGCTGGTCCCCTTAGACTTTTATTTAATTTTAGACATTTGCCTGTGAGGAGTGTGAGAAACCATTTAGGAAAAACCACCCTCAGTACACCCGACTGGAACTGAACTCTGATCTCCTCGTCTTCGGGGTTCTAGCCTATTGCGAGGGTAACGCCTTAGACCATGCGGTCACTGAAGTCCACCTCTTACTACTTGTCCGGGATTGCCACATATTTATACTAATAGAGTAGATAGGAGGAGGGTAGATTTGAGAGATAATGTGCACGCATTTTCGGGACAGGAGGGGTAGACACCATTTAAGAAAGGAAAATTCAGCACATTTTATTAGGATTTAAGCCTTGACCTCTCCGTCATCGGCAATCCAGACTCTAAGAAACTGATGCCTTTGTCCACATGCCCACCGATTTGGGTATCTGTAAGATTTGTTCTCTGAACCGAAAAGTCATGGCTCAGTCCTGGCCGGATGCCCTAGAGGTTTTTTCACCACATTTTCTCTTTGCATGCTCTTTCCAGGACATTCCTAACAAATGTCGAAAAGGAAGTCTTATATCTTGCTCGAGAGCGTTTATGCGTTGAGCTTGAGACTGTGACCAACGCCCACCGAGTGACTCATTCTGGTTCGAATACCGGTTGAGACGGATAGTCTACATATTAAGCTAAAATATAAGAGGTCCGTTTGGTTAAGATATCACTAGATTTCCTAAGCGTAGCACTATATGATAGTAAATAGTCGAGGTTCTAAACATGAGATAGAGTATAGTTATAGATTCTCTTTAGATGGTTTCCCGATCTTCCGCCACACAAATTCGGGTGTACTTTCTTTACACTCCACCTTCCTCAACCTTACTAACTATTCATGTAGAGTAAACAAGTGGATAAATATCCTGGACGCGCGTAAGCCGCTGATCACGGGGAAAATATTTGTCAAGTTCATTTGAATAACTTAGGTGGCCACGCGGTCTAACGCGCTAATCTCGTGTTGGACTAGACTGATAAAGACTAGGAGATCAGGGTTCGACCCCGGTCGGGTGTACTGAGGGTGGTTTTCCCTAAATGGTTTTACACTCTCCCTCAACGCAAATTCGAGTGCACTTCCTCTAAATCAAACCTTCCAAATCCCTAACACATTAGTGTAGTTAGTACATAAGCGTATAACCCGAACGGGTACTAAGACGTGCTAAAAAAAATGTATTTGTTGGATGCATAGCTACTGGGGGTGGGGGAGAAGAGAATGTGTATGTGAGAGGTAGAGATAGAGAGAGAGAGATCCCCTTCCCCCTACCTGAAGACGCTGGTGACATGAGAATACTCCGAGCGCAATTGTACATCTTTTTTTGTTTCATGAGTTTTTTACAGCCTGCTCACGTTTTTAGCAGCACCAGAGAAACTTAACTGACAGCAGGATTTACGTACGTCCTTTGAATATTCCATTCACGGTAGGAATTACTCTTTGAAAGGTCTTTTTTCCTACCAATATCCTGCTATATAGTAGATTTATGGTAGGGAAAAAGGCCTTTCAGAAGTCAATTCCTACGGTGAATGGAATATAGCTATCGTATATTGAAATAATCGATTATCTCGAAATAAGATAAACTCAGATAATTTGCGGACCTGTTTATTCATAGGCGGGAAAAAACTTTTAGAAATTACTAACTTTTTTTTCAGCATTGATAGCACTTTATTCGGTGGCTGCATGATCTCTGAACTATTGAGTGAGTAACGTCTTAGGTCATGTGGCCATAGTCTTTATTAAGTTATTGTAATAACCATAAGGGTAAATTTATATTACAGTTCAAAATATTACTAAATTTACTTAGATCCATCCTTACGGCGAGTCATGTTCTCTGCAGAAATCACATTCGACAAATTGTGTGAATTATGAAATATGTAAGATAAATATAGTGACCTGTGGTCATGTATGCTTCTCTACATTTATTTTGTATCTGTTATAGAAGGTTCTTACAAATACTTTATGACTATAACAAGGTTGTCCATAGTATCATCCTTTAGCCCGAAAGGTAAGTCTCACCTTGACTGTTTACAGCTATGGCCCTATATTATAATACTCCTTAATGGAGCTAAGGAAAGTAAGCTTGCTATATTTCAGGGTAGACACAGAGTTCTTTATATAATGGTTTCCCAAACGTTCACCAGTAATGTTCTGCTTTTGGGACCATGGAATAACCAAAGTACCCCTTCCATTTCTTCATAAAAAAATAAAAAAATACCTACTATGTCTTAAAGTATAAATGGTAACTTCAAACTTTAATCGACCTTTGGTGGTTAGCTAAACAAAGCTGTGACAGAGAAAAAGAAAGGCTATCAAAGCCCTTGACGTTTAGTCAAAATATACCTTAATTTATCAAACTTTTGTTTTGTTACTAATAAAACTTTAAGTGGGACGTCGCGCACCCCCAGAAATCCTTTGCGTACCCTTGGGGGCTCGCGTACTAGATACACACTGGATAGTCAACGCCAGATTTAGGGTTTGCCACAATAGACCCGGACGTAAGGAAGGACATATAATCTGGCAGAGTCATTTTCTTCTCTATATTCCTCTATCTTCTAGATGTAGATTATAGAATATGTATAGCTTGCATTATGCACCAACAACCTTTTGGTTACAAAGTTTTGTTTTCTAGCCCTGCGTCTTAATACCCGTTTAGGCTATACGCTTATATACCATTTACGCTAGTAGTTTTAAGGATTAGGATGGGTATATCTATATGAGGTGTATCCGCATTTGCGTGGAGGGATAGTGAAACCCCATTTTGTAAAACCAACCTCAATACACCTGACCGAAATCCAAACCTCGATCTCCCTGTCATCGGCAGTCTAGTCTACTGCGAAACTAGCGCGTTAAACCATGTGGCTACCAAAGCGGGTGTTAGCAAAAGTCGAAGAGAAATTATATCTAGGAGTACGCGAAAAAAAACGTTGAACACCATTGTCTTAGATAATTCAGTAGTGAGTTTGCCTCTTAAAGTTTTCCCTCCAATCTTAGTCTTGTTTTTTAACACTATCCGTTCTGACTATGCATCTGCGTACTAATTACGTTAGTTAGCTAAATATGAGTAAGGTTGAATTTGAGAGGAGGTGTACCCGCACTTGCGTGGAGGGAGAGTGGAAAACCATTAGGAAATAACCACAAAAACCAGCCTCAGTAGCTTACACCAAACCCATCCCTCCAATATCAGCAGCCAGTCTTTTATGAGAGTGACTCCTTAAACGATGCGACCACTGAAGTGGTCCAATCAATTCGACATAGTATAGTACATTTTATTACTGATGAATTTGAATTCTTCTAGTCACATATTATTATATTATTGGCTCGATGTGTATTTAATTATTTTTTTAATATGTCTCCAATAACCAGCATATTTAACTATCCACGAATCTTACAGCTTTTATCAAATAAATATTTGTTGAAATTAATAAATGGATAATTTTTATCTCATTTTACAATTTTGAGCATCATAAGGCATTAAATAAACAAAATTTATTAAGCCCCGGTAGCGCAGCAGGAAGCGCGTAAGTCTCGTAATCTTAAGGTCGTGAGTTCGAGCCTCACACAGGACATCGTTTTAGTTACCCAATGATTAAGAATAATATATAATAATCATACAATAATCTTACTCACACATGCCTTGAATGCAAGGTCACTATGCTGAGGAGCAATAATTAATGTAAACTGCTATTATTATTATTGTTAGCACCGCGTCTTACTACCCGTTCGGGTTATACGCACTTACGCTAATGTGTAATGGTAGGGTGATTGTGAGATGAAATGGAGGGCCTACAGTTTAACGTGGAATCCGAACCACGGTGGAGGCCTGGCATTCCCCACATTCACAATATGCCTTGTCAGAGGTGAAGGAAGGGTTTGGTAATCAGATAAATCTGTGCCGGGACCGAGGATTGAACCCCGGCCGCCAGCACAGAAGTCTGACACCTTACCCCTAGACCACCAGGTCACCTTAAACTGCTATTTAAAGGAACACAGAAGGTATTTGTCTGAAAGGCGAAATAAAACTACCTTAACTAAGTTAAAAGATTATTATAACACTCTCCATTTTCCTTAAAAAAAAAAAAGATAGCCAGCCCCTAGCCTCTCCAAAAGCTATATCTAAAAATTCATTTTCCAAACATTAATAGGATAAGAACTACAATTGTATTGTTATGAAGCACTTGAGGGAAAGCCAAAAAGAGTAGCGTTCGAGCGCATGTACTGTACAGTGCTCATACCACTTCTTTGGTGCTGACAGACAGCTCACAGCTGACATCTGACAGCTCTGAAAAGTAACCAGAACAAATTATGTATCCCTACGCCGGACCATATGATCTGCAAAACCATGTGTTTAGCAGCTGTCACTTCTGACAGTCAAATTTTAAGTTTATACAAGAAACCTATATGACTGTTTTATTTATTTTCTATATATTGTTGACCTTGATATGTTGATGGCCTAGTATTATTAATTTTATCAAGAATATAATATTTTTTTTAAAAAATAGCATTTAATCCCGTATCAGTTTTTATTGTAATAAATAAAGTTTTAATAAAAAAATTCCAATTTTCTTATAGAAAATTAT
>CABEEJ010001764.1:0-46416 GCA_901482245.1 Timema douglasi | reverse complement strand
ATATTTTGGTTATGAGAATAACCGTTTAGTTCGTAGCTTAATATTGAAGTTTTCTTTAGCTGTTTAATTAAAATTAATTATTAAAAGCAAGAGAACATTAAAAGTGGTCTTATACCTTGTAAACAAAGATGGCCACTGGGTAAAAGCCAGTAGATGACGTAGAAAAGAAAGAGTTCCTCTAGAAGTGATTCGGCCATTGTGTTAATACTCGTTGTTTACAAGATTTAAACTTTATATTATTTCACAAACATTTTGAATGTTATTTCCTCTTTATTATCACAAACCATTTATTTATGTTAAAGATATACGAGGGCAGCTATAAAAATATTAATATCTGAATATAATAACATTAAATGTAAGATTTCACGCTCTATTTAACCGGTAATTGCCAAAAGAATGAAAAGAAAAACTAAAATGAAATCACTAGACTTTTTTTTTCTTACATTTGATTATGAAAAGAGAAATTATACTGTAATCTTTGAGGAAGTATTGTTAAAAGTGATTGATAATATTTTTAGTAATTATAATAGTAGTAATTAGTAAATAATAATTGTTTCCAAATATGGTGATAAAAGTTATTTTTAGACAATGTTGGCGTAACTGATACCATTTGCTAGCTTCTGCTAGCTGTAATGTAAAACCACAAAAGTGGTAAGTCCACTATAGTAGCGCTTGAACTCATGGACCGGCTTACGAAATAGCTAGTCTTTACTTTTTAAAGTTTTTATTTTATTGGGACTTTTTGTTAGGTTAGGTTGGGTTAATTTAGGCTAGGCTAGGTCAGGGTAGATTAGGTTAGGTAGTTTTCATAAAGGGAACAAGGCTTCCCCTATTTATTTCGATAATTTATCAACTACAAAAGTATTCCTAAATATAGTTTGTAATCTATATACCAGGCCTTCTTAAACAGTGGGTCGCAAACCCATATGTGGTTGCGTAACTGAATGTTGGGGTCTTGAATAATTTGGCAACAATAAAAGGTTTCTGAACGTGCAACGACCAAAAATTAATTCAAAATCAAACGTGTAATGAATCCTAGGTGTTTCTAGCAAGCTTGCCCATGTTGCATCGCGTGACTTCGCCACAGTCTTGGTTCTGAACACACAACAAAGTGTAAAATATTTGTGTTAAAATATAAAATTGAAAGTCTTACTAAAAAGTTAACATTTGAAAGAATTGGGTGGAAAATGGTTATTTAAAAATGTTTACAGCTACAGATGAATTTTAAAAAAATTCAACATAACCTTCCCAAATATTTAATTATGAGAGTTATAATTGATCATCTGAAGTGCCTAGAGATACAGTTTCAGAAATACTTCCCTCCAAATATTGATTCTAAAAAATTAGGTTGGTCTCATAAACCATACTCAATTGAAACAAAAAACTAGAAGAATTATGCTGAGTTATCAAGGGCCATAGGTTTAAAATTTGATTTTCCTAAAAAGATCGTCATATTAATTTTGGCTTGGGATTAAGATAAAAATTTCCAACAATTTCTTAAATGTCCCTAAACATACTTCTACCACTAGTGTACTACGTATTCATGCGAAGCAGCGTTCTCAGCGTTGACGATGGTAAAATCAAAATATCGATCTACTCTGAAAAACGTCGAAGATGCTCAAATATTCAGCCAAGATTTAATTCTTTATGTAAAAATAAACAAACACATCGATCTCATTAGTATGCAAATTTGATTTCGTCTCTAGTAAATGGCAAAATAATATGTATAGCAAATAATTGTTTTGAAATAAATCTCTTGATGATTTATCATCATTAAATGTCCGATTTGTGTACCTATTTTATATAACTGGAGTCACGTACAAATTTCTCGGGCGAAAAGGAGTCGCTAGTGGGAACAGTTTAAGCCCTATTATATACAATAAAAACTATAATGACATTTTTAGACTGTCGGTAGAATTCGCAGTCAGAGAGCCTTGTTTAACTTTTTGACTTAACTTGGTGAGTTCACTGACTACAAGCCAAGCACGGGGAAAAAACAACATTCCTCCATTCTATTCCTGGTACCCCTCTCCATACGCCCAAATGCTACTATTTTTGGCTTGCACTCAAGTGCTACTACTCTTGGCTTGTGCTCAAGTGCTACTACCATGATCTCAAATGCTACTAATTTGGCTTGCGCTCAAGTGCTACTACCATACGTTTGAGTGCTATTACTATGATCTCAAATGCTACTACTTTTGGCTTGCATTCAAGTGCAACTACCATGATCTCAAATGCTACTACTTTTGGCTTGCACTCATGTGCTACTATCATGATCTCATATACTACCACTTTTGACTTGCACTCAAGTGTTACTGCGCTCATTTGTTACAGATTCCAATTGCACGCTATTTGATTAATAACATGTGTTTTATGTGCACGGGCCTGCTCATGTAAATAAACTAAAGAAGTACATTCAGATAATATAGGCATATTATATTTTGAAACGTCTTACTAGTCGTTCGAGCTATAAACCTTTGTTTTTTATGCACTACTCTTACGGGCTATTTGCATATTTGCTCAAATTGAATAAGGTTGAAGAAAGTATAACTGAGATAAAGTTTACTCTCTTTTGCTTTGAGGGAGAAAGGGAAATAATTTATGAAAAAAACACCTTATAGGCTATACACCCGACCGAAATTCGACCCTGATCTACCCTTATCAGAAATTTAGCTAGTTGAAAGAGGGATGCCTTAAACAATTCGAAAACTGAGGGGATTTTACGGATTGTAATTACGCTAATACTCGTATCGGTGGTCGCAAGGTCTAAGGTGTCCCTCTCACAATAGACTGGAAGGCTGAGTACGGTGAGAAAGGAACACTAATCTCGGTCGGATATGTTGAGGATCATTTTTCCCTCCACGCTAATTTGGGTACATTTCTTCTGAGTTTCATTCCAATTAGTGTGAATATTGAAGTAGTCCGAATGTGTAATAAGATGCCTTACAAAAAAAAAACACGTTAAGGTGTTAGAGGCGAGGTTGGTAGAACTAGAGGAAATAAACCCTCATTTAAGTGGGGTGAGAAAAGGTTTCAACTTATCACTATAATATAAAACCACATGGCTGACTCACTGACATTAATATTTACCCACTTCCAGATGAGCCATAAACTTGAAATTAGGCAAACTTATAGCCTGTAACCGACGTGAAAATTCAAAAATATTAAAAATTCTAATTTTTAGCGCCCGAAAAAAAATTCAAAATGGCGAAGCGGCTTTAAAGTTGGTTCCGACCTTTCTTTGGAGGCCTCTTGTGGCTAAACGGCAGGACCTGTCAAAAAACGGATGCACCAGAGCTAGATTTTTTAATTTTAGGTACATTTGGAACATTTTCCACATATTTTTAAAAATTTCTGACAAACAAATGGAACAGCTAGAATCTAGACTCATAAAATTGTAAAAATAAATCAACGTTCAAAACAACGCTGGAATGACATTAGTTTATACTCACTGGGTGCTTGGGGGCGGAGCTCACAACCAGGAAAGCGAGTATATATAAACACTATTAGTATACCCGTCATGGATCCAAGCCCTGATCTCTGTGTCATTCGGCAAATCCAAACGAGCTGACGTTTAGCCCACGTGTTCACCGATGCATGTATGTAAAATAATAACCGATAGTGAGTGACAATTTGTATTAAAATACTGAGAAAAACTATTTTCACTAACAGTCTTCTGATATTTAAATTTCACATTTTATCAAGATATTTTATATCAAAATAATATTTTCTTTATACTTTCATGCATACCTTACCATGATTTATTTCATTTAAATCTCTCCTTTGGTTGTAATACTACCCATAATTTAACTCCATATATCAAGCCTCGGTAGCGCAGTAGGCAGCGCGTAAGTCTCATAATCTTAAGGTCGTGAGTTCGATCCTCACCCGGGGCATATATTTTATTCTACCTTGTAATTATACTTAATTTGTATCCATGCACATTATTTCTTCTAGAGCTAAATCTCTTTGTAAGAAATGACAGCTATTAAGCATTTGATTTAGAATTGTATTTGAATAACATTTTATAGGGGTACTTAACGTGCATTTCTTGAATCAACTTATATCAATACACGATTTAGAGCCTAGTTTCATTCTATTAAAAATACCACCAATCCATCAGTTCATCAATGATTGATCGGCAATTTTCCCAATTTTAGTTATTTTTTATTTGCCATGCCAGAACTCGAACCCAGACACTTGAGCTAAGTATACAAACGTGGTACTGAAAGAGTTAGAGTGAAAATAATCAAACTACAAAATAATGGCATTTTTTCCCCTTTTCAATTCAGCCCTAAAATTGGGTTCCCTACCAAAATGTTAAGTGTGTGTATGTGGGCTTTATTTCGAATTTAATGTTTTATTTTAAAACTTAATATGATAAATTTAGCCAATGAGAAACTAGGGTGGTATAGCTTTCTAATTTAGAGTATAAACTGCTTTATGTGCACAAGCCTATTCGTGTATATAAACCTAAACAATTAATACACATAATGTATTATACAATATTTTACATATCTATATGCCTAATAATTCTTCATTTGACAACAGTGAAATTGGGATATTTGAAATAATTTTTTTATTACAAAATTATAATTTTTAAGCTGCAGGGTTGAGTTTTTAAATATGATGTATAGTTTTATTAGTCTCATTGCTCTGTTTTCTATCAATTGATCTAAAGTCACTAAAATCTAGCTTTATCGTTTTATTTGATTTATTAACTTAAAAGTTATCAAAAGCTTTCAGTAATACTTTCTTATGGATTACTGTATTTCTCTTTACATAATTAATCAAACTGACTAAGAATATAAATACAATGGCAACATATTTATCCACACCATTGTGCCAACATGAGTTTCTAGTTTTCCAATAACGGGCTTCCTATGAAAACCATACTTTAACTAAGATAAGGATTACCCATGCATGGGGGGAGATATGCTCATGAGGTAGAGTGGAAAATAACTGGCGTTAATTTAATCTTTTTGCAGTTTTTATAACAACACTATTTTTTTGACTCAATAAATAAACTATTTCTTCAGTAAATACTTTTATTTCGATCTTTTACTTATATTAACCTCAACTGCTTTTAAATATCTTTCATGAGCATCGCGTAATTTGATGAAAATCATTTTTATTTTATATTAAAAAGTGTATCATTAAATGCCACTACGTTCATGACAGTTATTCAAGAACTGTTGATATGAATACAATTAAAATAAACTGAAAAACTATGTTTTTTTAAGTTATAAAAACTGTAAAAATACTGAGCTTGGCTTGCGCGTCACCTTCTGCTTCTTTCAACTGTCCAAAACAAACAGTTCTTCGTGGCTACGTCAGAATGACAAGTTAGTTTACGAGTTAGTAACATACTCTTGTGAAGGAATGCAGGGTTTGGGATGACTCCCTTGCCAATCACGTTCTTTAAGACACTGTTAACCTGCTGAAAAGGAGCGTCTCCTTTTTCATCGATGACCTCCAATGAAAAGAGGCCTTAAGTGGAAAGACGTTGAGGAATAAAATGTATACGATGGTATGAAGAAGTGGTGAGAATTTGTGTATCACACCCGGGTAGATGGAGTTGGGAGATGATGATGATGATGATGATGATGATGATGTTGATTAACCTCCAATGAAAAATAACTAATTATATTCCCATCTCAGAAAAGGAAAGATGATTGAAGCGAAGAAACTTAAATCATGATAGTTTTTCTTAACACATCTCATGTATGTTTAGTAACGTCATATTTCAAGACGAGCCTATGACATTGTCTAAGATAATTGGGGATTCAAGGTACGGTAATAATGGGGTAGAAATTTAAATTTTGCAGGTTGGGAAAGCAGTAGAGGTTTGAGGGAAATCCTAATTACTCATGTCTATATTTGTGTGTTTATACATATATATATATTTATAAACACCGAAATATAGATATTGCTGATTAAGAGAGAGCCAGAAATAGGAGGGGTAGATATTGGTAAGCGCTGGCTAAACACTTGTGTAGTTCCTCCAAGAAATCCTTATTTTAGTTACCGATGGAAGAGACTTCAAGTAGATCTTTAACAGGTTAATTTTTTTTTTTTAGTTTACTGGTTGTGGAATCAGGTGAGGGTGTAATGAGGAAGGAGGGAATGACCCACCCTGTAAATAATCCCCCAACTGAAATAAATTTGTCTTTCTCTAGACTTTATTTCCCTTCCATCTTAAAACTCCTGGTTATGATACGATTACAAACCAACACCGAATAGCTTAAGGACGTTGCCCACCTGTGACGTCACGGCTGGTCAAGATAGGATTTCCCATTTTAATGAATTTACGTTTTACTCATCGAATTTTAAAGATATAACGTTGAAACAAAAACAATACATTCTTAAATAATTCTGAAAACTGTCCTATAGTATCTCAAAATAATTATTTTTATATTTTTTTATAAACGTATATTTTATAAATCTTATACAAGACTATTTGGCTTGGTCACGAAAATGACATGTAGGAGTTTTCCTGCCAGGAGGTAGATTAAAAAATTTGTGGAAGCATATGTATATCTAGAATAGGAAACACGAAAAAGGTAAAATTAAATAAATAAATATTATAATTACTATTATTATACTTAGCACGGCGTCTTACTACGCGTTCAGGTTATACGCTTAAGTAGACTACTAATTACACTAATATATTAGGAATTGGGAAGGTTGAATTTAGGGGAAGTGAACCACATTTGCATAAAGGCAGAGTAATGTGTGAGTAAGGAAGAGGAATGTTTGTATATATCCTTAAAATTCGCAGTCTTCCCCTGCTCCTTAGACTATATGTTCTAAATAAACAACTTGCTTTCTCTATGGCATTAGCAACTTGAAAATTCATCTCCGCACATACAAAAGTAGGCCACCTATCCCTACCTTGATATAGTTATATCCAGTCCACCTCAATACACCCTATCCTTATCTTGATATAGTTTTATCCAGTCCACCTCATTACACCCTATCCCTATATTGATATAGTTTTATCCAGTCCACCTCATTACACCCTATCCCTATCTTGATCTAGTCCTATTTATACAATCCCCTCATTACGTTCTATCTCTTTCAAGGTCCATTCTAATGTTATCCTCCCATCTGTAACAACACTGAAATTTAAGCGCTAAGGAGAGAAAAGTATCGACATATAAACTCAAACAATTTGATTGATACAATATCTGGACAGTCTCCCGACAAATATATATATCTTCAGCCTCAAGCCATAGTTGAGAGCGTGGAGGTGCTCCAATCATTTCTTGTTAGTCTCATTTAGGTCAACATGTTTTTTTTCTTAACATTATGTGAAACCAGGTGAACTATTTTTGACTAAGTTTGACTGTCTTAGGGTCGTAATTGTAGTCTACAAACATATTATCGGGGATTAACCAATCTTCCAGTAGGCCTATACGAATAACGAGAAGTTCAGATCGAATGGGAGATTGACTAAAGTCCAAATTAAGAATATAAATATGGCTCTAAGACCATCATGGTTTATGTGATCGTTTGTACTTCAACTCGCCCGGGATACAGGGTTCAATGCTGATTGGGGGCAAGTCGTTTTCCCATTATCTTTACAAGTGAATGTTGGTACATTTACTTACCACTAAATCTTCTTATTCAGTGCGTTATACTCGTAGTTCACAAGATCATTGTTTACGAGTTTTGACAGGATGCATTGAGGGGTGTTTTTCAATATTTTATTTATTACGGTGGTTTTCCACTCGGGTTATTCCATCCTACTTTCATGATAATGCAAGCAAACACAAGTTAAGGCTAAAATTTTTGTAGTTTTTATATATAAAAAAATTGCTGGGGTAAGAAAAAGGGTTTCAGTTGATAGGTTTATTATAACTTTTTACACATATTAATCTCAACGGCTGTTATTGAATATTTGTCATGAGCATACTGCATAGTGGCATTTTATAAGACATTTTTTAAATTAATGTAAAAAGATATCAAATTCCGCGATGCCCATGACAAAAATCTTCAAGTACTGTTGAGATTACCATGTGTGGAAAACTAAACTGAAAGTATCTACTGAAACCATATTTTATTTATTGTGTCAAAAAAAAAGTTGTGAAAACAGAATAAAACAATTAATTATTTAACTTGCGTTTCTTTCACCCCAACTTAAAATTGTAAACATACTTAACCTTAGACATGTCCTTGTTGGTAAAGTGGAGAATGTACTCCCCTCGCCCACACACACACACACTCGCCGGCACGCAACTCCACATGTGGGATGCACAAAGAGAACCAGCATCAGGTAATCAAATCACGCTTCTCACGTAACAGGGTCTTCTTAACCTAACGCTGTTTCTGAACGCTGAGGATCACCCGCACAAACACATTCCTAAACGCCCTTCCCTGACTCTTCCGCAATCGTTGTCCAAACTTTACTGTTCTTTTGGTTCGAATCCAGATCATCCTATAACTCCTCCCTTTGGCCCACGTTTTTTCCTCTTTCTCTCTCCTAAAAAAATGCATTATGTTACTGTTACATTCCACAAAGTAGTGATAAACAACATGACAGAATGTGAGCGTACCTCAGTTCGTGGGGAACAGAAGTGGTGAGAAGTTTAAAGATATATCGAAAAATTTGTCTTCGGTTTGGTTTACAATTTTTAAAATATAATTAATTTTGATAACATAAAGGTGATTATTTTTAAGCGACTACTTCTAAACAATCTAATGTAAGTAATAATCACCTTTTAGTAAAAGTAGATGAATAGTTACAACTTTTCTGGGTAAGATCATCTCTGAGTTGCTTTGATATCAACTGTTGTCTAGTATAACATCTACCTTTGCAGAGTGATTCGATTAAATAACCTGTTTAAAGTGAAACTTTGAATATAAAACTAAGTGATGAGGACATTAAAGATCCTGTCTTCAATATCAGTGTCAATTATTTAAAATATACGAAAAAAAAAACAATCGAAGAAAGTTAATGACTGCACTTTCTGAAGTCGAAGTCAGTATGGCAAGTTGGTCAGGTGAAACTCGCCAGGAGGTTACAGTGCATATTTGTCAAGAAGCGCCTTGTCATTCGCTAGTGTAGGTGTCGGGGTGTCAGCATATGTGTCAGCAGATACCTACAGGGTCTCCGAGGCCTTCTTTGCAGTAAGGACACATTCCTTCTCGAAGGAGTAACAGGACTCGAAGGAAGAGAAAAAATATATGGATTGAAACGGTGTCACAAAGTGCGTGAACTAAATTATAAGTACGGTTTTGTTTTTTATATATCTATCGTTGACCAACACGTTATTTATGAGTGGGAAGGAAGGGGGGGAGGTCATGATGTGAGTGACAATTAACCGCGATGGCATTTCCTGTTATTAATCTTAGGGGGGTACACACTTCACGGCTTAAAATGGTGGAAGGACTTCCTCGAGTGTTTCTCAGAGTGTGTCGCCCGACCCATTAGACGAAGACAGACAACCGTCGCGTTACGGTTTATAATAGCGTCCCGGTCGTCATGGTTGCAGAACTGACGAGTATCCCTCGCAAGGAGCCGGTAGTCGTTAGCGGCGTTGTCTCGCAGCAACAACAAAGGAGCGGTTCCTTACCTCGCTGGTTGCAGACGGCCACTAAAAGTAACGAGAGGTGCGTCCGGCAGATGTACAATAGTGTTTCGAGGAAGACGCAGCATGAAGGAGGAGGCGGGTACTTCTGGAAGAGCGGGGTGGACGTGTACGCCGACCCAGCGGGTCTCCTGTCGAGGTCCGGACCCAAGGGGGTGGTGGGTCTAGTCGGACCGTACCGCGCAGAGAGCGACCCGACGAGCCAGGAAGACTCGATGGATGGTCGGCTATCCATCGGGGGAGGGAGGATGTTCGTCTTGAAGGACGAGGAGCTCGTGGAGGAAGGGGCGCCTCCCGGGATGGATAGCGCCAGTCTGACTCCAGGCAGAGAGAACTGGAAGCTCCGAGAGAGTGTCAGGATGACCGGACAGGAGGAAAGTGGGGTCATGTCCATGAACGACATCTGGCCCAAAGACTGGGGACGTAAGTCTTTAAAACATACCAAAATATACCCTAATACTAAGAACTATTGTATTTATATTAATACGCTCAAAGCCAAGCTTATTAACGAGCTAATGCAAAAGAATAGGAGGCCACTCGGCCACCGGTGCGGGTTTAAATTATATAACTTTCCAATCCTTGGAATTTATAGTAACAGGATGAGTGGATGAATTTTAAGAAAACGCCTCAACACTCGCCTTGAAATAAGATAGAAAACCACATTAAAGGTGTGATTTGCTACAACGCGTCGGACGTGAATTAGAGCCGCGAACGTCAGACGCGATGTACTCCTTGTGTTTTTAAATTATGTCGTCTTAATAGGCCGTGGCTGGCGCGCGCGTCACACCACAACCGATAGTGTAAGACACGAGCACTCCTCTGGAAGCAGTATACACGTGATTGCTCACGTGGCTATACATTCGTGTGACAAGTTGCATTCTCTTTTACTCGTTAATGTAAAATAACATTTAAAAAAATATGAATTAACTATTCCTAAATTTTTACTTTCTACAAGAATGTGTTTAACTTATGTCACATAAATATTTCTGTCATTTTACGAACTAATAGTAAACTCGTAAACAGTTTTTCATTGCTCTTTTCAACAATTGTTTTGGCGAACAGCACAATGCTAAGATAACATTGTCGGCTCAATTTTATTAATACTAATAGCTAATGATTAATATTAATAACCATCCATTTAATGGCAAACAAAAACTGTCTCTTCTGCAATATTTTATGGTATTTCAAACGTGTCAGTCGCTCTGTTTGAAAACCTCTATATTCGCGTGAGCCGTACGGCTTTAATTCGCGTCTGACGCTTTGTAGCAAATCACACCTTTAGAAGAATCAATCCATAAACTTGCGATCAGACCCCAAAGCTCACGGGTCAGTCATGAGCAGTAATCTCTCACCCAAACTTCCGGTGATTAATGAGGAGAATACGCCCCCGTTTCATGAATATATCATACTATATTTGTTAGAACTGCGCCATGACTAGAACAAACGGTTGCTTACTTGCACAGCGCTGCGCGAACTGCATGCATCAACAAGTGTGTTAATTACACTTCCTTTTAATTGTGTTCGTTAATAGTTACCGTTGTGTTTGTTAGCTCGTGTATTACACTCGGTATCAGTGCTATCGCTTTATATCACACTCTGCGAGGGAACTATCTTCTCATTGCCATCATCACAATAGTTTGAGGTTCAAGATTCGCCAAGATTTGTTGGTAAAATTGCATATCTTAGTTATCTTTAGCTTTATATTGACGTACTGTTCACAGTTTGATCATTTTCAAATGTATATTTAATTACTTTGGGCACCACAGGATTCCTTAATGCGTTGGGGTATGACTTTCGAACAGTACGTCATACATGGCAAGACGTAGCAGTACCATTAACTGCACCGGAAGTAGATGATTGTTTTAATCTCTTCCATAACCGTTGCGAAAAAAAAGGAACAAAAAAAAAGCCAACAAAAACAATACACAAACCACCTCATCTCCTTAGGTTACTAAACATTAGCATATAATGCGTATGCAAGAACAAATACACCAAGATCAAACCGTGCTCTTTCTTATCTAATTATATCAGTTAAAAAACTGTTTCAAACTAATTATCTAATTATGTGTGAAAATGATATCAACTTAGTTTAACGTGCCGCACGCTTTTTATCTTACCAGTGTATAAAAAAGTAAAAATAAAATGGTGCACATTTTTGATCAAAATCTTAAAAAATAGAACAGTACTAAGTGGTGAGTTAAATTTCAAAGGCCCCCCCCCTCTCCCATTCTCGAAATAAATTAATAGTCCCCATTCCCCTCTTAAAGTAAATAAATAAATGATACGGTGCACCACACAACCCTTCTCTTTCTTTAATCTTAAAATAGATACATTTACAAAAACTAATAAGATTTGTGAAACAAAATAATATATTGTTGCAGAAACACTCCACCAAAGTGCATAAATGAAATAATATACAATGTTACAGGAACATTAAGAAAAGAGGAGCATCTCTGTCCACCAAAGAGCATAGCAATCAATTTCATATTCTAAAAAACTCCATTATATATATATTTACTTGTAGCTTAGAAATTATTGGTTTTATAAAAATACGTTCAAAACTAAAATGTTTTTATTTTTAATAGTACTACAACTTCACAATGTTAAGTTATTTTGTATCTAAAATAATTGCGGGGAAATGATCAAAATTGAAAATTTCTGCTTCTCGATTTTCTGGGAAAACTAGAAATGCCATTTTGTTTGTTAAACAATGTCTAGATATAAAATTTAGCAAAAATGCTAGAAACGGATTTTGAGAAAATTGATTTTATCAAAATCGTTAGAAACTGATTTTGAATTTAAAAATCGATTCTATCACTTTTTGCCCTTCAGTAAACTACCCTTAATTTTACGGTTGGATATCTAACTCCAAAAACTCCTTGTAGAAACCTTATAAAAGCCTTAAATCAAGTTTTAGCCCGATTAGTAAATGGTTTTGGCTCTAAACTGAGATACAGACAGACAGACAGAGAGACAAACATACGACATATCGTGAAAGCCACTTTTCAGTTTCAAGGCGTCATGAAACGTCCTCAACATTTGTCAAGCACAATACTTTTCTCTCTCTCTCTCTGAGGGGTCGAGATAAAGTAAAAGTGTAGACACTGAAAAAATATGCTTGAGTATGAAATAATAAGTTCAACATTTTAAATATTGGATGTTTAAATTATAGAATAGGCCTACATGTGACCTCACAATTACATGAACAGAATACATTGAAGTTATACTTACAATCATAATTATGAATAAAAAGCACATATTTGTATAAACTAGGGATATTTAAAGTGTATTTTGTGGAACTGATTATATAAGGACACTACTTATGTACAAACCTGATTCTAGAACAATCACAAAAACCAGTACCCAGGCCGTTAATTCATCACTGTGTAAGGTGAAGCCCAAAATTCACATATTTTTTTTAGCACTGTGTCTTATTACCCGTTCGGGTTATTCTCTTATGTAGTCTATTAATAACATCAAGTCTGGGTGACCTGGTGGTCTAGGGGAAAGGTGTCAGACTTCTCTGCTGGGGTCCGGGGTTAAATTCTTGGCTCAGGCACAGATTTATTTGATTATCAATTCCTTCCCTCACCTCTGACAAGACGTGTAGTAATCACAACTTGTGAATGTGGGGAATGCCAGGTCTCCACCGTGGCTCGGATTCCACGTTAAACTGTAGGTCCTCCATTTCATCTCACAATCACCTCACCCTACCATTACACATTAGCGTAAGTGCGTATAACCCGAACGGATAGTAAGACGCGGTGGTAATAATAATAATAATAATAATAACATCAAGAAATGTAATGTAAATACTGATAAAGTTCTGGTATTTCCGGCATGTCTATCAAACGAAAGTGAGCTCTCTTTCACAACGTTTTATAAAGGAGAACAGAATTATATTGTGGTTAATTATTGCTGAAGTTAGGGCGCTAGTAACAAAAAATAATAATAAATAGGTTGTATCAATTTACAGGTTGACCACTTCAATCTTCTCATACCTCCTTTCTCTCATTATCTTGTTCCGGCCACACGTGATGTCACCAATACTTCTCGGAGCTTGTGTCCGTTGCTATAGCAACGCAACTCTCTCCGTGTGGCCTTGTTTTCCAATTGCTGGCTATCAGCTGCACTAGTTTAGTCAGGGATGACCACGACTCTAGTCGTTTAGCGCATGCGTGTCAGCCGCTTGGTTCGATTGAAGGAAACCTGCGAATATAGTAGGTTTGGTAAGAAGGAGCCTTTACTAGATAAAAAAAATTGTGTGCGGTCGATAATAATTATATTCTTTTACAGTATTATTATTATGTTATAGGAATTGATATAATCCTTTAAGCGTGACCGTTTAAGATCACGTGAATTGACCTATGAATATATGAAAATTATCATAGTATTTGGTGACCTGGCGGTCTAGGGGTTAAGGTGTCAGACTTCTATGCTGGCGGCCGGGGTTCAATCCTCGGTCCCGGCAAAGATTTATCTGATTACCAAACCCTTCCTTCACCTCTGACAAGACTACATCTTGTGAATGTGAGGAATGCCAGGCCTCCACCGTGGTTCGGATTCCACGTTAAACTGTAGGTCCTTCATTTCATCTCACAATCACCCTACCATTACACATTAGCGTAAGTGCGTATAACCCGAACGGGTAGTAAGACGCGGTGCTAATAATAATAATAATATCATAGTAATTGTCAAAAAGTTTCTTCATGTCTAAATCGTGCTGTACTTTTAATCAAAGTCTATATAATGTTTGTGGTGAGTTCAATCAAGAGTATTGTTCGACTATATTTTGTGACTTAATGAATTATTCGATGCATTTAATGCCTTAAACCCGAGGAGGACTCTGTTGGATGAGTTAAGGTTTTATATTTAATAGTTTTACCAAATATTTGGACCATTTGCATGTTCACGCTGATGGGGTGGATATTAGGGAGGTAGAATGCATCCATATTTGCTTAGAGGGATGGTGAAAAATCACTTAACCGGGGTTCTAACCCCGACCTTCCTCTCTCCAACAAACCAAACCAGTCAATATTGACGCCTAGATTGTCGAAGGCGCGGAGATTGAGGTTCGATCCCGGTTGGGTGTACTGAGGGTGGTTTTCCCTGAATGGTTTTCCCCTCTCCTTTCACCCAAATGCGGATACACTTTCTCTTAATTAAAATCTTTCTAGTCCCTAAACCATTAGCGTGATTAGTACATAGGTGTATAACCCGAACGGGTAGTAAGACGTGGGGCTAAAAAAATACCGAGACCTTTGGTCTCATACCCACCGCTGCGATAAAGATAAGGTTGATTTTAAGTTTGTATCACGTGTCGATACAACCCAACCTAACCCAAGTCGTTTGATACTTCCATACACCTCGTTAGATAATATATGTTTTGTTACTACTCGTCTTGTGCTCATTCAGGCTACCCATATATAATATGAGCTAACAGCCTAAGAGCAGCACAGAGTGAATTTTAAGGAAATTCACCAACATTCCCATTGCGGAAAAACATAGAAACCACATAGTGAAGGGAAAATCATTTCCGATACATGCAGCCGAGATTAAAACCACTGCCTCCCGGGTCGTAATCACGCTACTTCTACTGACGGTGGCGCACCCAAGGGGAGGCAAATGGGGAACTTGTATCCCCACCCCCACCCCTACCCTAAGACCTCAACTAATGTTATTAAAAACATAAGTCAAATGAATTATAACTAAATTATAGAGCACAGAAGATGAGATAAATACACAAACTACATTTTAAGACCAGACCTAAGGATTTATAAAAGGTAGGCCATCATTCCCAATTTAAAATTGCCTCTAAATTCCCAATTTAAGAAAGAAAAAAAAAGTGTCAATAAATTGTATACAGGGCCGTAGCTAGATTTATTTATGATAATAAAAGTACACGATAAACTCCATAGTTAGTAGCACTGTTCTTACGATTAAGTGAACTATTGTTTATAAGGTTCTCAACACAAGTAAAGTTTTATTGTACTTTGAAACACATTCATAGATACTTCATAATCCCTCGTACAAGACCCAACTTTGAATAAACTAAAGATGACAAACTAAATATGACTTGACTGGGATTAGAACTGACAATTCTATCAGTGGTGGCTATACAAAATATTGAACCATAGTGACCTAGAGGCGTCAAACACATCATGAAGCCGATGATGAACTGACATTTCTTTCAAACAATAATAATTAATATAACACCTACTTATAGGATAAAAGAAATCTTACAAACCATAATTTTTGTAAAATTTAGAAAATCCTCTACATATTTAAAAACTGTTATTAGTGTTTTATATAAAAAATGTATCGAGATAGTTTTAGAGATATAAAACTGATTTTTTTAAACATGTTTTAAATTTTATTCAGAATTATTTCATGAATCAAAAAGAAGTGACTAAATTCTGCAGATTTGAGGCATTTAAAAAAATTATAATTACATAATATAAACCAAAAATGCATTCGTTTACAGAACCTAAATTATTTAAATTGTTGCCCTAATCTACCTATACAAAACTATAGACGTTTGATATTAATATTTAAAAAAAAATGCAGTTGCTTAGGGGGCGATTCCCTCTAAGACCTTCTTTTCCCGAAATTTGAATCTGGCCTTGGCCTTGTTTGTGTGCCCCCGCCTTCCATTTACATGCCTGGGTGCGCTACTGTCTACTAACATACACTTTAAGATTTATGCAGATAGGTCAATAATAAATAATTTAAATTTAATTTAAGTCAAGAGCTTAGGCTTAGGTTAAATAAAGGTGTTTTTTAAACTAAACTTAATTAACTCGTGGTCTAGTTTTGAGTATGTGGCTATTACTTGGAAACAGGGATTTCTCGGTATAATTCATTATTAACCTAAATAAATTTTTATTCCAAAAAATAGCATAAAATCTGCTAGGGATCGAACGTTTATCTTGATACTTATCTGAAACTATTAACAAATTTGTTGATCTCTAATTTTAATAAAACAACATCATTTAACAGCTAGAAAAGATACTAGACTTACTTGCGTGTATTCCAACGTTAAGTCATTACATATATGTAGCTGTCACGTTTGATAGATAGGATCAATGCCCATAGATAACACCAGTAATATAGTAAAATACTATCATTGTTGAAAGCATTATATTTTTATTTTTTTAACATATTATTTCTACAAACATCCTTCTAGTTTATTAGTTATATAGTAGTTCCATTACATACCGCACGCACATGGCTGTGTGTGTAACTGAACCAGAAACATTTTGCAGTATACGGAGTATAAATTTTCGGGACTCAAACTATACGAAACAATATATTTATCTTAAATAAATATAATTGGAATAAACCATGTTCAGTGTGGTCGACCGGGATCCAACCCCACTCTCGCAATTAAAAATCAAGCGTGATGTACGCTTGTACCATAGAGAATGTGGTGGATATGAAGTGTATGGCACCCCTGGCTTGTAAAGGACCACCTTCTCACGTTTATTCTCTTTTGATATTCATAGAAAGAGAATCTTCCTCCGCCCATGTGTATGTCCCCTCCAGAAAGAGACTTAAGTGAACCGCGCCTTCCTTGGACGACACGTGACGGGGAAGATTCAAGTACATCCTAAACAAAACTGGACATCTCCCCACTTAGTTTCAAACTTGGTTCCTTTTCATTTTATATTTTTCTTCTTATTTCTCCTTACTCCTATTTTCCACCGTCGACTGACTCCATTAATGAAATCATCGGAGCGGAGAACAGAGAAATAAGATTACAACGAGTCGCAGCAGTTGGAGTATGCTCTTGGACAGTTGGACAGTGACGTGGATGAATGTCAGTGCGTTTGCTATATTCTTGGTGTGAATATAAACTGCTTCAGTGGTCTTACGCTAGGTTTCTCAGTATTTCGACTTGCATCTCCTATTGTGTATTCATTTGGAGGTAATCTACAGTAAAAACTATGTTTAATGTCCAAGTATTGTGAGTAATAGTATTGTTTGCCATATAAAGTTGTTGTGTGCGGTGCTCCCATTGTTTGTGGATCGTTCAGAAGTGTTTGTGACGTGTTTCAAGTGAGTGTACTTGGAGGAAGTGTGTGTCTATGTGGCACAGAGGTTAGAAGAAGCTTTCCAACACGGCCCGTCACAAGACAGCCCATATTGACAGTGATTATGAGGAAGGTAAGGTGGTTTTTTTTATGAAGGGGTGCTAGGCATCTAATAGTTGCTAAAGTTGGCCACAACACATACTAACTAATCCAAGGACACACGATGATAGGGTGAGTTTCAAGGAAAGGTTGTATGCATTTAACTGGGAATAGAATGGAAGGCCTTTAGTGAAAAAATCCATTTCCATATGCACACGGCTGTGGAAGTTTAAGGTAGGGTTTGAAGGAATCAAAATTCAGTGATTCATTTAGTTTCTTAAAATTTGTAGATTATTTGTTCATATACTATTCATTTCATCCTTTCAACTACAATTTTAGAGTTTTCCCTAGATATGATTACAATAATATCCCGGTCATTAACACGCTTCTCAAACTTCACTAAAAACTGAAGAATATATATTGAAAAATGTCCACACACTATATATCTATTTAAGTGTAAATAAAGTTAGTGATTATGACTGTAGGGATATTTTGGGGGGTTTCGTGGAATGCATGTGAATTAATTTAATAGTTTGTGATATCAAGTGAATAAAATATAAGTCTTAAATTCTGATTTTACTCTGGTAGTATTGCTACATGACCGTATAAATCACCCGAAAGGTGTAGGATTCACAAGGGGCTGTTTATTAGGTACCATGCGATTATATTGGACTTCATGATCGTCAGAAAATATTGAGAGACGTAAAGTATATTTTTGAACTATTTTGTTAAAAAGTACATTTTAGGATCCAGATCGAAAACATGTTAAACTTTGATGCAGATTTATTTGATCCTATCCTACGTGATTAATATTTTATATCCATTCGATATCTCTCAATTGTCACAAACAAATGTCACGTTCAATTGTTTGTTATCAATTACCAATTTACATATTGCTTTATTGCAAATAGACTACCTAGAAGCGGGCTGGGTATTATATCTTTGTATTCGACATTTCCTCGCACTCAATATTTGAATTTGATTGCGTTTTCAACTTGTTGCAAGACAATTATATTAGCAATGCCATGTTGAAAAAAGTTTTTATGGAAATGTTGGTATTTACTTTTGACATGATTCACTAATTAGTTTTCACTTATAGACGACAACATAGTTCGGCACTTAATCTTTAAACACATTTTTGTTATTTATTACTATATTTTCAGTTCGTCTAGTTTATAAACTATTGTCCGTGCCATCACTGATTGATTTGTTCAAACAACTATCTCAACGCATTTATGAACAGCAGTTTATCGAAAACACTTTCAGTACTTTTTTACTAATTGATTTAATGTTAGATATGTATGCTGTCCAACCTCTCATGACTAGTAGAATGTATAGTGAAGAAAACAGCAGGACGCAAGCAACATAAAAATAATAATTAAAGGGGCAATAAACAATTAACACTTTGATCTTTTTAACTACTTAGAACCTGTTTATAACTACTGTACATTACGGTGGTATAGTGATTTACATAATATATAGTTAGTGAAAGAAATTTTTTGTCCCAAAAGTTTGTCGACCATTCATATCGGGCTATGCCTTTTTTATTATTTATTTTAAAGCACGTTGTGAGTGACGAACCAGAAGTAAAAAAGGTCGCGGGCAGTATGTGGCCCAATGGTATTGGGTTGGACCACATTGTTTTAAATTAATGAATTATTGTTATTATTATTATTATTTGCATCGCGTCTTACTACCCGTTCGGGTTATACGCACTTACGCTAATGTGTAATGGTAGGGTGATTGTGAGATGAAATGAAGGACCTACAGTTTAACGTGGAATCCGAACCATGGTGGAGGCCTGGCATTCCCCACATTCACAATATGTATTGTTAGGGGTGAAGGAAGGGTTTGGTAATCAGATAAATCTGTGCCGGGACCAAGGATTGAACCCCGGCCGCCAGCACAGAAGTCTGACACCTTACCCCTAGACCGCCAGGTCACCTAAATTAATCGAGATTGACCACATGACGTGTTTCTCGGAAAACACGTACTCAACCATTTTCTTGCTCTCGATACTTAAGTTGATTTGTTGTGAACAGCATGTATTTACCATATGAGGGACGGATTTTTATAACAGTTAAGATGTGTAAATAGTATTTAAAATTTTGTTTTTTAGGAATTTTCTACGCAGCTTAATCTTTCACAAGAATAGCCAATAAATATGAACATTCAGTTTATCCTGAACTTGCCTCGACTCATAATAGAATAACCTGATCTTGAAAGCTACACAAAACCAAGAAATGTTGGATTGCTACCTTTCAAGATGAATGAATCACGAATGCTACCGGAAAAATGTGCTACTTGAGTCAATAAATGTGTTATAAGTGTGAGTGAGGCCTACTTACTATTTTAATATAAAAATATTAGACCATGTAAAGGCATCAAAATGACGCATCTACTGTTACAAAAGTTTTACACAAACTGTAAAAACGATATATATATATATTTAAAACTTATTTCCTGGAAAATGCTAAATAAATACACATTCCCTACAATTTAAAAACAAAAAATGTCTTTAACATCTTATTATCAACACAATATACTATTTTTTAATGTTTAGTTTAAAGGCTAAGAGATAAGAAAGGTAATTCAAGGGACTTGCACTGAACAACTATATGAAAAACTGATAACATTAAATTTAAAATAGTAAACTGGTATTAAAATTTATACTATAAAGTGAAAGCATGGCATTGATAATGAGATGTTAAAGACATTTTTTGCTAAATTTTTTTAAATTGTAGGGAATGTGTATTTATTTTGCATTTTCCAGGAAATAAGTTTTAAATCTAAATAGTTATCAGCAAGCCTCAATTAGATACTAATATTTAGTATTGCCAAAACATTTTAAGAGTATGAGAATTAACTTTCTCAAACACGTATCCAAACTCAACTCATTAGTTTATCATAAATTTATTAGAGGCGTTAGTTTGTTTTTACATTTTGGTCCGTGGTAACAGTTGAAAATGTACGCTCGTAATAAAGTGTCTCTTTCTTTTTTCGTAAATTTGAATGGTGCTTCGCCATTATTAATCAAATTAAGTTATTTGTAAATGTATGAAGTTGATCCTGCTGCTGATAAGACAGTGATATTAGTTATTTCAGAAGAAATATCAGCCCCACGTGATTTTTTGTATTCATTAATATTCTGGACACAAGGTTGAACTTGCGTTTCTGTCACGTAAACCAGCCACTTTTACAACACACAAGATCATCTTACCGAGTATTTTGACAATAACATGGCAATAACAACAATAACAGTAAATTCTAGCCTACACCTACCCATGCTTATTTTAAATTGATATATTTATACTAATAAGAGTGTAACATAGGCGTTCATTAGGGTGTGCATTATAAAAAATGACCTCGGAGTAAGGGGGCCCTAATATTATATTAACAATACCTTTTTGAAAAATCGTTTCTTGCGATACCCATTTTGGTGGCCGTATTGTTTGGCGCGCTACTCTCGCAGTAAAGCTAGATTGTCGTTGACGGGGGGGATCAAGGTTTGGATATTGGTCCGATGTACTGAGAGTGTTTTTTCTAAAACTGTTTTTCACTCTCCCTCCACGCAAATGTGGGTACACTTCCTTTAAATGTAACCAATAAACTTTGTCGCTTTGTCCCCAATCGTCACCACAGAACATTTCGAGTAATCATTCAAATACGAATGGACTGCACACATTTCTGGCATATCCCTATGAGTGACTTAAACTTGCTTCTAGGGGATGATTTTTTAAAACTATAAACGTAATCGGCCATTTCTTCGTACATTATTAAATTAGAGAATTTTTAAATTATTAATCTTGTTCCATGATATTTTCTATATGGCAATTCTTTAATATTTATTGCTATCTGTTTTGTAATTTAGTAGAACCAATCAAGGCTATTTTTTGTTACACATTTCTTTGTGAATATTTTAAGATTATAATCTAGACTATTGAATACATTTATATAATTAATGTCCCAATAACACTAAGTTTAGCAAATACTATATATATTTTTGTTGAATGAATATAATTAATTTTATTGGCAGTTATATTGCATAATTTCTAAATGCATTTCCTTTAATTTCACGAATTAGGTGCACTGTACATAGTCCACAAATTAAAGTAGATACAATAGATATATAAAATAATGTTTTAAGAGTCCGGAACCTTAACTCAGTCGGTAGCCTGTCTGCCTACTGGGCTAAAGGCCCCAGGTTCGATTCACGGCACAGTAGAAAAATGTATCATTGGTGAAATGTGTGTTTAACCTTTCCCAGGGAGGAATTAACGGCTGGGGGCTGGATGTTGTGTTTGTTTTAGATTTAATTAAGTTTATAAATCGTGTGCTGCTATAATCAGTCAGTTCAGAAAGTGTACGTTAAACTCCTCAAATATGTGGAGGAAAATACTACTAAGGAACTAATATTTCTGGGAAAGACGTTGTTTGGTGACAAATTAAAAAAATATGGCCTTAAAGAATGTCACTATTCTTACAAGTTGGACATTTATCTAGAAACAAGAAATATTAATCAATGCATTATACTGTACGTTACATTATATTTTAAAATCTAAAATCCTGTTAGGAAAACACCTATATAGTTTACACATGTCGATATACGTTAATTGCTTCGTTTTAGAAATCCTTTCGCCGAATGGTGAGGTGCTTGATCAACAAAAAAGTGAAAAACAATCATATGTAAAAACAGCAAATTAATTTTGAGTTTTGTTGAACGTATTTGATGTAAAAATAATTATTTTCCTTCACTTTTCGGTTAGAAATTACTTTATGTAACAAGTATTATAATTATTTCTTATTCTATAGACAACTTATCAAAATTGTGATCATGTTTATCCTTGTTTATCATAACACTAATTCCACACTATCCGAATATGTTACCCATTCACGCTCTTCCTATTTAATTTCTCACCTGCCTCTATTATAAATGCAGGCCTAACTGGTGTGAAATCTAATTGCACGGACAAGCGGTCTACAACTTATTGAGATTCGCTGGAGCTTGACCATGGAAAGCCTGAATTTAAAATATAAACTATTAATTAAAAAAAAAAATGTGTGCTACAAATAAGCCGATTATTAAAGTGATATTTCAAACATAAAACACAAAAAATAATAAAGAGATACACACACATGAATTAAACACAATAAAGTGTGCACACGGACCTTGTACACAAACAATAAACCAAAGCGATAGTTTGATGAAGGTGGATGTCTAAGACAATTAATTATCATTAAGATATTTAATATAGGTTTTATAAACATATATATGTTACACCCCATTCGTGAATTAGCCCAGTTCATGAATCGGGCAAATTTCTGCCCACTCCGTCAAGTGGCCTTTCATCCTGATCATTTCACGAACTGGTCAAAAAATAGTCCATTTAATGAATTGTGCAGCTCCAATCGTTACCCAATTTATGAACTGGACGAGTTTTTGCCCGGTTTGTGAAATGGACAAGCGAATAACAGGTTTGGTCTTTAAGTTAATCTAACTTTTAATCGTTTTAGAATGGAAGGTTAGGTTAAGTTAGGTTAGGTCAGTCTAATATAATATTTCAAAATGAATCCCAGTTAAGTTTGTAGTAGATAGTACAAGAAGCAGTTCATGAAATGGGTAAGAGTTAATGCTATTTTTGCCCAGTTCATGAAAAGATCAAGTGAAGAAGCCAGTTCACGGAATGAGCAGAAATTTGTCCTAATAATGAAATGGGAAGTTTCACTATTGAGGTGTAACAAATACATTTATTTCATTACTAATGGATATTTAAAGCATCTTTTAGAAAATACAAACTTTTTTTTACGGTTAATATCGATAATAGTTTAATATATTGATAGTGTTATTTTATAGTTATAGTTGATATCCATCAAAGTGACATTTGCAAATCACATTATTTGACGTATCTTTGCGTGAATGTAGATCTAGTACCTTTTTCTAGTTATCAGATATGTATTTTGGTAACCTCATGAATAATAATAATAATAATAATAATAGTAATAATAATTGTATTATTCATCTGTGTTAGAGAATGATCCCACAGACAGAGTTGGAGCAACTCCATCACACGACTTTATAATGACAAATACATTAAATATGTAAAATAAAAATAAATTATAAATTGAAGACAGTTTCATTCTTCTCATTAAAAACATTTTAATGTTAATAAAATTATATATTGTTCATGTTTCAGTTTAAAATGATTTTTTGCGTTATACATAATGTTATTTTATTTTTACATTGTTAGATAATTTTTTTTGTTGAAAAATAAATCATGCACAAAAAATCTATATTTCTTTGATAGACATCCCTTTCACTTAAATATTATATTTGACCTTTAATCCAAAAAGTTTGCCCAGACCTGCCAGAGACAAATAAATACTTGTAGGCCTACCTAATATTGTCATGTTCAACCATAGATGTATACAGGCCAATTTTCATTAAAAAAACCGTACATGAGAGCTATAAATGCTACTATATCAACCTTCATGTATGCATAAGTCAAGACATGTAATTTTCACATGTCACTTTCGAGCGATATTATCAAGGCCGATAAAATAACAATAATAAATATTTCATAATTTAATTTTTAAAATTTATTTGGGGTATATAACGTTCACTTTCCAAACCGACTGATTATATCAGCACACAAACTATAAACTAACTTAAATATAGAACAGACACAACATCCAAACGTCGTTCGTTAATTCATCACTGTGAAAGGGTAACCCACATTTATCCACTGATACATTTTTCGACCATGCCGGGAATCAAACCCGAGACCATTAACCCAGTAAACAGACACGCTACCGATTGAGCTAAGGTGTCGAGAAAAATGTAATCAGTGTTAACCATAAAAAGTTTATATTTTCTAAAATACTTTTTCTATGAAAACCAGAATGTATTTGAACTCTCTTAACCCCCCAGTCAATGAGACGAGTCTCTAAAAAACACTAGTCAAAACATTATATTTATCGATTATTTTCCGTATAGTTAGATTTCCTTTTTTTAAATTTGGAGTGAGCCAAGTGAAAACCTGTGATTTCAATGAGCACCACCCTCGCTAACCGGTTCCTATGTGAGGTGCAATTATAATCAGCCTACTAAAGGTCCCATGATGGGGGGAGAGGAGAGGCCCACCCATCCTGTTCCATCGGTCCACTTGCAGTGTCTTGAAGTGTTCCTCCTCTCCACCACGAGGTCCGAGATGATAGGTCCATCTTCTCATCGGAGAGACACATTCCTCAAGTCTTTCTCTTCAAGCCGTATGCTGCGAGAAAGTTTCAAGTAGGTTGGAGGCAACATTAATCTCTGCGGTCCAGGTGGCAGGCGTGACTGCGCATTCTGTCTGCTGAAATATAAGGACGCTAAGCTCGAGAGGGAAAATAAAGGGAAAAGAAGACATAAAATGGCCAATAATACCCTTGGCAGTAAATGCTTTAAAACTGAAAGAATGATATTGGAATGATAAGGAGGAATTTTAAATAAAACGTATCCGTATCTATTTGGGAGATTCATAGATATAAATTTAGTTGCAATGTATTGAGGGTGGACATTTCCTTGATACAAATTTGTTGTATGGATTATTACTACTATCATTATTATTAGCACCGCGTCTTACTACCCGTTCGGGTTATACGCACTTACGCTAATGTGTAATGGTAGGGTGATTATGAGATGAAATGGAGGACCTACAGTTTAACGTGGAATCCGAACCACGGTGGAGGCCTGGCACTCCACACATTCACAATATGTATTGTCAGAGGTGAAGGAAGGGTTTGGTAATCAGATAAATCTGTGCCGGGACCGAGGATTGAACCCCGGACCTCCAACACAGAAGTCTGACACCTTACCCCTAGACCACCAGGTCAGCTTGCTGTATGAAGTATGCCGGTCTAAGCCCTGGTTTTTAGGAAGCCCACTTCCGTTCACCTATATTGATTGAAAGGTCACTACAATTTGGTATTCTAGAAATAATTTTTATTTGATTTATTGGTTAAAAAGTTATCAAAAGCTTCCAATACTACTTACTTCTTAATTACTGTATGGTTTCTATTTACATCAGTTGCTACCCATACCCCCGTGGGCGATTTGTCAAGATGACTGTTTCTCCGCTACGTTTCGGGACGTTAAGTATAATAAGAGTAGACTTGAACAACAGAATGGAGACTTCTGGGCAATCTACAATATGATTTTCTTGGGAGATCCGTTATTTGAAAACTGAAAACTCTTGGCGGATATAAAAACTATTACAATTGTACTTACATTATTAGTAGGGTTGATTAATTTTGTGAAGATGAGTTACACAGTAATGTGTAAGGAAGTATTATCGGAAGCTTTTAATAACTTTTAAATAAATTTATAATTAATAAATTAAATAAAGAATAGGCCTATATATAGAATGTCATAAACTAAAATATTATTTTAGTGACTTGCAATCATTGTTGGTAGTCGGAGGGGGTCTTCCTATAAAAATCAGGGTTTATATTTATTTTATTGTATATTTATTTTGATATTGATTCAACAGTATATCCGGCAATATTAATTATATCAATTTTAAGTTTTATGGTAAGGAGGGTAAGGGATGAGAGGGGTAAACCCTCCACACCTTCACTATTATTTTCATTTAAGGAACACTTATAACATGTGAATATCAAATTGTAAGTCTGATCTTAAAATGCAGCCTTTACCTTCGAAACAACTTTAGTAGGCCTACCTAACACTTTAGTTCTCCTTACTACTTACCCGACTCGGTGGCGTAGTTAGCTAACGCGCTGGTTTCGTGTTGAGCTAGACTGCCGAGGACGGGGAGATTGAAGTTCGAATCTCACTTGGGTGGACTGGGACGGGTGTTTCCTAAATGGTTTTTCACTCCACCTCCACGTAAATGCGGGTTCACTCCTTCTATATTCAACCTTCCAAATTCCTAACCCATTAGAGTAATTATTACTTAAGCGTACAGCCCTAACGGGTAGTAAGATGCGGTACTAGGTATAGTTCTGCTTACTATTTAAATATTTACGATCTGGGGAAGGGGAGGTAGGTGGGAAATGCTTTCTTTCTCCTTTCTTCCCTTGTTTGCATTAATGCACGGAAGAATTAGATAAGCCGAATACGGGATCGGTGGCTCGGTACTCTTTCTTTTTCCATTTTACCACATTCGACAACCTCAACGAAAGGAGTTTTTCATGTTATCACACAAGATTTATCTTTGTACCTGTAACTAAACTCCCTTTAGCAATGTTGTCCTAGTCATGATTAGGGAGCAACATAACGACCTGTTCTTGGCACAGGTCCGGTGGCCATTTGGTTAAAATCAACCTCTCCTTAAAAACTACTGTTTGAATTCCGTTTGGTAGTGGTTTGCATTTTAACATAGAATAAAAAAGTGAAGACACGAGGTATTCGGAGCTCACTAAAAGTGTGTTTTACAGGCGATAGTAGTTTCAATGTAAACGCACGGAAAATCAATAATAATATTAATAAATACGATAAAAATACAAGAAGTAATTTATATATTTTTTGTTTTTAATTCGTACTGTGTAAATTGTTAATGATTCCTATTTAAAGGGGAATATGTTACGGATTAATCAGTCACATATAATTGTGTTCAAAGAGCGGTAAGCACGCCTGACTTATATTTGGTAGACCGTAGTTCGATATTGGTCGATTGAGTTAGAGGATGTAATTTGTTAAAATGTTTCTAATATTACCTTTAGTAAAATGGTAGCATTGAAAATTTATCTTAGTTTATACGCTTGAGTAGCTCTTATACCCACACCAGTGGGCATGTGTACAAAGGCGTAATTCTCGTTTTGCCTGGTTTGCAAGTGACAGGCTAATAAGGATCGTATCTCAACTAGCTGTTGTTCTGAGGTGTTTGTTTCTAGTATCTTTTCTACTCTTCCTCTATTAAAATACGACAGACTGCCTCTAAATTCTACCTTATTTATCCCTACCCAATTTATTAAATATATGGGTAGCTGTGGCGAGTAGTATTTAGAAAATAACTTGTTATTCGTCCCACTCTGGAAAGAAAGCAAGATAAACTAAACAATCCAGTCCTATATTTTCAGTCAAAGAATGAGACTAACTCAACAACAAACAGACAGACACGTGCTTAATTTATTCTGTCCTAACAAGTCACTTTGCTGCCAATGAAACTACTGTCTGAGGAAGATAGGAAGGCACTTTTTTGAGGCATAAAATTTGCTAAAATATTTTTTTAAATTATTCATATGTCAAGTCATGGTATCTGTAAGCTTTCAGCTTTCTTAGCTAAAGTGGGATGGAAGGGGCACGCCAATTAAGAGCTGTATACTTCCAATTTGTATAAAAAAATACATTTTTGGACAAAATAAATCAAATATTGCTTCATTAGATACTTTTAATAGGCAAAGTAATTTAAAGAGTTCTTGAATATTTGTCAAGGCACTGCGTCATCTGACCAGGAATTTTTTTACTTATTTTAAAGTCATGGTCAAATTCCACAATGGCCATGACAATTATTCAAGCATTGATTAAATTACTTTACATAGAAAATTAAGCAATATTTGATTTATTTTGGACAAAAGTTTTTTTTATTTATTTAAACTGCAAAAATACTTTTCTTGCCTTCCAAGCTCCATCCCACCCTAAATATCAAAACCGATAATATTTTTTTTTATCATAAGAGGGACTTAACATCAAAGTTCGCCCTTATGTGTATATTATTATTATTATTATTATTATTAGCACCGCGTCTTACTACCCGTTCGGGTTATACGCACTTACGCTAATGTGTAATGGTTAATGTGTAATGGTAGGGTGATTGTGAGATGAAATGAAGGACCTATAGTTTAACGTGGAATCCGAACCACGGTGGAGGCCTGGCATCTTATGTGTATAGTGTAGACTATTAGCCGCTCTGGTGGCACAGAACTCCGTTCGGGGTAGGGATGTGGTATCGAAAGAAAAGTATCATTACTGTACTCATTTAAAGTATCGGAAGAAAAATATCGATACCGTACTAGTATCGAAAGAAAAGTATCGGTATCAAAGTTTTAATCAGGAAAAAATGTTTTTGTTTATAAAGTAATAATTTCAACTTTTGCATAATAATAATATTTTCATCTCGTGAAAATTATAATGATTTAACCATTTTATAGTATATTTAGGTCTTTCGCGTCTATGTCATGTGTAGGAACTTTGAAGGTATGATAGATAGTATTGTATAATAAATATTATAACAGTTGTTACAAGGCGACCTGGTGGTCTAGATGTAAGGTGTCGGACTTCTGTGCTGGGGTTCTATCCTCGGTCCCGGCACAGATTTATCTGATTGCCAAACCTTTCCTTCACCGCTGACAAGACGTGTATTAATCACATCTTGTGAATGTGGGGAATGCCAGGCCTCCACCGTGGTTCGGATTCCACGTTAAACTGTAGGTCCTCCATTTCATCTCACAATCACCCCACCATTACACATTAGCGTAAGTGCGTATAACCCGAACGGGTAGTAAGACGCGGTGCTAGTAATAATAAGTCTTACCATACCAGCTTTCAAAATGTGTATGAAAATGTAGTCGATGAAAAGCTATTTATTAGCTAAATATGATTAGTAATAAACATTTTTTCAATCTATCTTTTACCCTTCTTTAACCATAGTAAACAGCAATTCAAGCAAGAGTGAAGATAACAAAAAGCTTGTTTCTTTCGATACCGATCCGATACCAGAGTGTGAGTGCTAATATCAGTAAAAGTATCGAGTAAAAATACTAATATCGAAAGTAGAATATCGCTATCAATAGAGTATTGATACTTTTTTCACATCCCTAGTCCAGGGTGCACTTATGGAGGTTGTCTACACATCTTACCAGCAATGAGATGATGTGACGATAGTTATTATGAAGTTGTGGAGCCGGCTTGAGTCTTAACTTAAGCTTAACTAAAGCCTAACCAAACAAATCCTGGTGACTGTTGGGATTATTTCCCTTAAGGGAAAAATATTTAAGGTACCAGCCGGGAATCAATCCTGGGACACCTAGGCTCGGAATCAGGTGCACTGACCACTACACCATGAGCGGGTTTCTTTTGTTATAAAACTAATAATAAGTAAAATGTAATCAATGTTGACCACAAATAAAAAGTTTGTATTTTTAAAAGTTTCTTCCTACCAGAGTTTTCACAAGGGGGTTGGGTGATTTAATAAGCATGCATGTGTGTTTTGATACCCTGCAGGCAGTGTGGTCAGAATGTCGACCCTGAGAGGTCGAGGCAGAGAACCTTGGAGCGAGCTCCGTTCAAAGGTTAACATGATTGCTCATTAATCAATTGACGGTGTTTGTTAAATGCTGTTTGCACGCTATTATGTCAGTGCGTTGGCTATTATTGATTTTTTTTATCACCACGTCTTATTATTCTTTCGGCTTGTACATTTATGTGCTAATTACACTAGTGGTTTTAAGGACGAGGAAGTCTATATTTATAGATAGTGTACCAACATTTTCGTGAAGGGAGAGTGGAAAACAAGTTGGTAAAAACCGCCCTTAAAACACCCGACCGAGATCTGAACCTAAATCTCCCCCTCATTGACAGGCTAGTCTCCTGCGAGAGTAGTGCCTTAGGCCATGTGGCCACCGAAGTGGGTTTTATAGACTTGTTTTAATTAATTATCGGACAAAAATACAACAGACCCTAGACCAGGGGTCATCAACCTTTTTAGGCCCGCGATCATACATCGTTTATCCACATTACATTCACTTTTTTTTTGGGTCCATACATCTTATAAGTTATTACTCCTTAGAATAAACGTTTCTCAATTACTTATTTCTCCACCCTAATAGAAAAACTAGATAAAATGTACATTTTAAAATTAAACCGTTTCAATTTCTTATAATATTGCTCACTATAACCGATCAAGCCTATTTTTATCACACTCAAATATTAGTTGGAAGAGCTTGATATATTTGAGAATATATAAAACTCAAAAATCGAATTTTAATGACACTACTGTTTTCTTACGCGATCGACTGATTGTTTTCTTTATTTGAAGTATTTAACGTTCACTTTCTGAACCGACTGATTATATCACAACTCGAGACTTTCTATGAGCGAGAGCGAAAGGACCTACCCATTTTGATGGTAAAGGTGTTTTCACATGCCTTCCAGGGTTCTTTTACATGCCACAATAGACATGGGACTGACGGCCTTACTTCCCCTCCGAAGGAAGTTGTGCTACGAAATTATATCACTCAAGGAAAATCCGTTGACCTCGGCTGGGTTTGAACCCACGAACATCGGGTCCTGAGATTGGTGCCGTAAATGCTTTCTTGGTGACATCCACTGATTATTTAGTATATATCAAAGCAATTTCCAATCAAATTGTCTTGCACATGGGTTTGGGGTTCCATTGTCAGCATTTAGTTCTACTATAATAATAATAATAATATATCAAGGGGGTAGAATTCGTCTCTGAGGTTGGCACAAGTTAATTTAGGGTCAACCCCTCCTCCCCCTCACAAACACACAACTATCGAAAACATGCATACGTCCCCTGCTGAGGCCAGCATCCTGAGTATAGAGACAAGTTTATTTTTAAACAAGACTGGCTTTAATCCTTAATCCTTGAAGTGATCTAAACTTCCACATTAACACAAGCTAATTAAGTTTGATATAATGTATCATTTATGTAAACACTTTTTACGCTATCATTATAATATAAGGCAGGCTTAGATTGGTATCAAACCTTGACTTCATAGGAAGAGCCCTTTCCTTAAAAACAATCACTTTTTAAGGCCAAAATTGATATAAATTCACTATGTTTTAGTGTTATTTTATAGGTAGTGATAATATCTATAAAAAGTGACCGCTGCAGATAGTATGAATTGAAGTATGAATACGTGAAAAGTAGTTCCACTAACTTTTCTAGCTGTTAACTAAGGCTCTTCCAATGAAAATTGGACTGTACCAACCACTCGTCTGTCTCAGCCAGCACAGGGCCACCACCAAGACACGAATAACTTACATCTTCCTTGACGCAAGTATAGAATTGTCCAACTAAACAATCACGGGCTTAAAACGATTCAATATTATTTTTATAATAGTGTATAGAGTCTACCTCGTTTGGAATCCAACCTTTAAAAAGAAGGTTTATTAGTATGGTTATAAGAACTTATTGTGTGTATTATTTAAACATTAAGGAAGACTTGAAGTATGTGCATAATTATGTGTGTGTGTGTGTGTGTGTGTATTAGATGGGACTTTTGAATCCCTCAAATTCTATGGTATTCGAGAAGACTCAAGATTCGTAAGAATATTGTTTTTTAAAAAGGTAGGTATCTCAAATACAATTATGAAGACCTTGACTTCAAATAACAGTTTTAAGCAATATTGGTAAAATAAATTATATAGACTAATGTTGTTTGAAGAAAAACAAAATAAAAAAGGACAAAATTATGTTAATACAATTAACTAAAAAAATTAATCTCTTTGTTGTTTATGATGTAATATAAATGACCAACAAAATGTCATAGCAACAAGCCTTAAACAACTTATATTTTTTAAATTCAATTTGAAATATTTTAACTTTAACTAAAATTGTAAATTTTTAAAGATTAAAAAAAGATGTAAGATAAGGATTCGACCCATCTCTAGTATGTATGGGAAATACATACAGCCTGTATTATATATACCCCATATGTAATTATTCACATGATTATTAAACTACAAAACCTACTTTGTAAATTTTGCCTGTAGCGCGCGCGCGCACACACACATACATACACACACGCCAACATATAGGTATTTAAGTTAATATCTAGCAAAAATGGCAGTTGCAGCTCATGGTATAATTATATTACAATTGTTTTAGTGACTTTTGTTGCTGTCAAAAAAGTTCCTTCCTATCTGAATCGGACTGTACCAGCAGAGTTCAAGGTACGCTAGCATATTTAACTCTTACCCCTCCCTCCTCCATCATTGTCCATCCTCTCCTTTAAGGTTAGCACTAAAATATATTTATAAATACAAAAGTAACAATGTACCTTAGCATACACAGAGCTACGAGATCAAAATATGTTGTAAATTCTTAGTCCGTCCCATGATTCATGACTTACTACCCGTCCGGGCTATTCGCATTTTTTACACTAACAAAATAGGGACGAGGAACGTTTAATTTAGTAATGTAGCCACATTTGTAATGGGAGACTAATGGGAAACATTTAAGAGACACCAAATTAGTGCAATTCGACCGGTAATCAAACCCTGAAATTGACGTAACCAGAAGAACATATTGACGTCTTTACCCACCAACACGTGGGACTGTTTACAACAATAAAACACTTAAAGTGTTTGTAACAAGAATGCGATGTTTTAAGATAAGATTTGTAGTGCTTTTAACAGCGACCATTTCTGGTTAGAATAATCCAGCCATTTTCTCGGCCACCTGGTCGTTAGGTTTGGCCCGTAGCGCCCCACGGTAATTTCCCACTCTGGGTCTACGCGTGTGTTGTGTTCAAGTTGGAAAGGGAAGAGCATGTACAGTATGTCAACTCGTACCGTCCTGTCCGTAGGTTAATTAAACATTATTTATCTCTTTTAAAAAATAACAGGGAGGTCCTTTCCTTCCCAAGGTCGGTGGCAAGTTTTGTCACGTTCAGCATTTAATTACCCAAAGAGAAAGAGGAACAAAACGCGTCTCTCGCCACAGGGCTGTCGCGGGAAATATGGTAGAATATTCCGAACGCGTGTTATTATTTGCGCTCTGTGGAGTTTGTTCGAGTGATCTTCTGGTCAAAGTGGTTTAAAGACCTTACAGTACGTAGTGGTAAACCTGTCAAAGTAGTGAAAGTAGTCGTAAATATACGAAAGCTAAGCTGTAGAATATATTATGTCTACTCCCAAAGTAAGCCAATCAGTAACTGTGTCACAACCATAGTAAGACTTTTAAAATTACTGTTATTAATGGTGGTTCGGGCGGTTCCAAAATTATACAAGTTCTTTTATTCACGGTTTTAATTTCCAGTTGACCATACAAACTAATATATTTATTTATACAAACCAGATGAGCTTTAGCTTATAATATTTTATTATTATTATTATTATTATTATTATTATTAGTAAATATACATAATAACTTTTATTATTAGGGAACTCTTTTCAATTTCTTTTAGTACCGCGTCTTACTACCCGTTCGGATTATACGCATATGTACTGATTACGCTAGTGGTTTTAAGGATGAGGAAGGCTATATTAATAGAAAACGTACCTGAATTTGCGTGGAGGGAGGGTGGAAAACTATTTAGGATAATCATCCTCAGTACACCCGACCGAGATTCGAACCTCGATGCCTTAGTCACAGGCAGTCTAGCCTACTGCGTTAGACCACGCGGGCACCAAAGCGGATCTCTTTCAATTCACTTTTAGCTATTTATTTAAGGGTGCTACATGGAAGCGCACTTAGAAGCGTCGAAGACGTTTAGAAATACAGAATTTTTTAATTAGCGTTTTGATATTTTATAATATTATTTTCACAAAAATATAGGAGAACGCTCCAACTGATTAAAAAAATAATAATTTAAGTTTAAAATGTTTGAAAAAATGTTAAAACTTACATGAAACGCTATAAAACAATGCCACAGTATCTTAAAAAAATTATCTCGTTATCCTATCAAAACTTGACTTTATTAGAGTAAGGCTAGATATGGGTTTATAACCTTTGACTTTATTCTCAGAAGTACAATTGTTTACGTAAAGTGACTTAAAATAAAGTTTTGAACCTAAAATTCAATCTTTCCAATGGTCAGAAGCCTGATGATAATTTCCGCCTACGTTTTGTTTGAAACGATATTTAAAAAATATACATCAAACAAATTATTAATTAATGCGAGGTTCTTAAACGTCTGCATCGTGTCTCAGTGCTACTTACCATGCAGCACCCTTGAGGGAGAAAGACGGAGAGAGACCCTTCACACTAGAACAGAGGTGGGCAACATATTTTTCACTGCACCCACAGGTGTGGCGAATGAAAAGTGAAATTCGCCACACAGTGTAAAAAATGAAAAAAATGTATTGCTCAAGACATATCCACTTTGACTACTCAGTTAAAACTGCCTCAGAGATAAATGATGAAAATTGTCTCTAATGAAAATTTAAGAAAGCTTATTGCGAAATTTGACAATATTTTTGTACGAAGGCAGAGATGAAATGGAGTGTTGGTAAAGGGAACGGAGGGGAGTGCAGTGTTGCGTCAATGACTCATTCAAAAAACTGAATGCTTCCAATAATATGCAGAAAATATCAAGCTACAATCAGCACAAGCCATATTTTACTGTGAGAGCTGTCAAACTCAAATTCGCCACACTTTTATGGCCAATTCGCTCGCCACATGTGGTGATTGGCGACAAGGTTGTCCACCCCAGTACTAAAATTATGTCTTATGCTTCAATCTACTGTCTATGAAAATTAAAATGGAGCCGGATACGAGTGTTATAGTGTCCATAATTAAATAAGTGTCCTGATAGTTAATGACCCAAGCATGTTAAGTAGCTGAATAAAATCATTAATATAGATGACTGTCGTTTGGATGGTTGATATCTCTTATGCTTCAAGTGTACAATATTCCAGTAACTTTCCCCCATCATCATTGGAATACACCCGTGCAGAAATAAATGTCTCCTTTAGAAAGCTTCTTTTGAAAAGATGATGATCATAACGACAATGCGAGGGACAGAGTGAAAGTGAATCGGCTTTATTTGTCTGCCTACTATCAGCATTGACCGTCATGCAGTAGGCCTAAATAGTCAGAATATGTAACAAAGAAGATGCGAGAGAGATCCTCAAAAGGTTCGCATCGGAAGGTGTTTTTTTGCTCATTATCTCAGTGTCGTGATAAACGTCCGAGAAGTAAGGATAAAGATGTGTATGATTCGAAACATTTTCCGTTTTGGAAAATGTTCAATTTTCTTTTTTCTTGATACAATTCCAGCTAGTTTAATAGATTGTATATAGTTGTGTTTTTCCACGTTTTAAAGTTTTCACCAGTCTAATTTCTCCCAAGGACGTTGACAATAGAAACTTTATCAAATGAGTATCAATAAAACAAAAAAACAGCAATTCCAGTTCGTTTTTTCACAAGCCAGTATCGACTTGTCGACCTCGTTACTCTTGGGGTGAAATGCTCACCTCAGGACCAGACGTTCGTGGGTTCAAACCAAGCTGGGGTCGACGGATTTTTCCTGAGCGATAAAAATCCGAATCACAACTTCCTTCGGGGGAGAAGTAAAGCCGTCAGTCTCATCTCGATTGTGGCATGTAAAAGAACCATGGAAGGTATGTGAAAATAGTTTTCTAGCAAAATTGGCAGGTCCTTTCGCTCTCGCTCATAGAAATGATTGTGTGTTGATATATTCAAGCGGTTCATAAAGTACACGTTAAATACCTAAAATAGATAAATAAATAATAAAATAAAGATAAGTATTAACTACAGTGCGTTTGATGGTCGAATGTGTCCCTAACCTAGGATGTTACGTAAACTAGATGTGAATAGTAATATGACAATTTTACCGAAAATGTGTATCTCTAATTGCCATTGATTTTTTGTATTTTATTTTAAAATACCACCAATCTGGCAGTTAAAATAATGTAAGTGTTAGCTTTAGTATTTGCTAATAGATTATGCATCTCCCCCACTCGTTCCCCAACTCAGTACTTTATGTAATAGCCTCTTGGTACCGCCTCTCCCAATTCACCCCCTTCACCTAATTAGACCCAGAGCCGCCACCTCGGATAACTTAGAGGAACATTTTCATATTTAGGTAGGGATGGGGATTATGGCATTTAGAATAAATGTACCCGCATTTTCGTGGAAGGATAGTGGAAAGTCTTTGTGGTAAAAAAAATCCCCCTCACTACGCCTGATAGGCATTCGAGCTCCGACCTCCTCGACATTTAGCAAACCTAACTAGACGAGCTTGACGTTTGGTCCGCGTCCCCTGACGTGGGTCTCAGCGGAAGCAAAAATATATTGCGGTAGGCCATTTTACAACTATATAAAAACCATGTCTATAAACAAATTATTCTAAGCGCTTAGAGAGGAGGAAGGTAGTTTTAGAGGAAATTTACCTGCATTCGTGTTTATCTGGGATAGGTACGCCACAGTAAAAAAAATACAAGTGGGAAACTACCAATATTGTACCCAGCCAAAATAAGAGCACCTGACTTTCACTCTCAAATTTAAAGATAAGACAAAATAATAAGGGTAGGTAGTTAGAAAACGCATCAACATCACTTTATTACAATATAGAGGGAAATATAAAAAAAATCCTGGTCGAGGATCAAACTCCATTCTCCTGAATATATCAAGCTCTGCTGGTAACCTTGCTACGAGTTTTTTTTATTATTACTAGATAAAAATCGTCATTTGGTTTTCATCATAAATAACCTTTTTTTAAAGAATGATTCTTTAGAAATAATGTCTTAATTAATTTCCCATTGCGTTGTGTTAAATTTATTTCTACTCAAGTTTGAAGAATATTATGTGTGATTGATACAAATGAACGAGAGCTACCATCTTAACTAAACAAAATTAAGAGTTAACTAGGAGTTTAACATGAGTTTGAACATAAATTTTAACCAGAGCCCCATTATAACCCCAACCGAGCCGCGTATAAACACTCCCAGCCTTCCTATCATCCGTCACAAAGTGTGAATTTGAACCAATGAGGAATTGACATTATTCAAAATCGGATCAAGCACTGGGATGTATTTATGGCTGGTGAGGCAGTCACCCTGTCACCCGGTGACGTCACACATTGCTTTACCTACACCCAATATCATTGCTGAGGAAACTACAGATTTTATGGAGAAAAGCTTTATCTTCGTTCTCTCTTAATTAAATGTTGCCAAATCTCCTCGCTCTCACTTATGTCGGGGAGGTGGTGTACTGGGGTAAGAAGTAGCTACTGGCAACCTCGACTAAACAGCGTTGTGAAACTGGTCTTATATTTGAGGAGAGATTGGTTACAAAAAAACTAGAGAAAGACAAGGCTGTTTCCCAATAATAACCACGGATTCGCCTCAGAGATGATATCCAGTGAGGCTTTGCTCGCCGATATAGACGAGGCAGCCTCGAGCGTATGCGTAACTAAACAACCTGGTTAGTGGTTTATACTGAATTATAAGTGAGATTGTATTTCATATAATGAGGGTTCTATAAATCCATTCTCATTTTTGTTTTGTAGCAACTGAGATCGCTTTTATCATGTCATATTCAGTGATTTTAAAACATTCCAAATACCATCATTTAATTTTGGTTAAAAACATGGATACAAACTACTCTTAGTGGTGATATCAATTATATAAATCAATTACAGCCCCTTTATAACTGTGTGAATAATACTTTACTTAAAACATAGTTTTTATTCATATCATCTGAAAGCTGCCAGAAATTCAATGAAGTGTAAGCCTGTGTAAGATATACCAAATAGATTGGTCCTGGTTGGTGTTGATAAAACCAGTTTCACATTTATGAATGGAGGATGATGTAATAATAACCCAAGGAAAACGACTACTTTTTATGGGAAGTAAAATAAATTGCAGTGATTTATATTAAGTGCTCGAACAAGCTAAAATTGAAATACTTCACAGTCACTAGAGGTGGATATTTTCGGGTAAGTTATTTGACATTATCGAGCTTGATGGCAGGTACGCGTGGGTCTAGCTACTGCAAACGTATTTTGACTATAAGGTGTTTATTTGGTCGTGAATACATTTTATCACTGGCTCTTGTGAAGTGATAAAGTAGTGAAAAAATAGTCGTGGCGTTACGAAACTCAATATAATCCGTGCTACCCGTCTGGTATACCCGCATTATATTAATGGGGTAATAAAGGTGGAATTTAAAAGAAGTACACCATAATTTACATAGAAAGTTACTGATAATCATTGAGGAAAACTATCTCAGTACACCTATCTAGGATTAGAACCCCGAACTTTCCATCACCTTCAAACTAGATAAGACGAAACTGACGTCTTTGAGTGAACTGCAAGTCTTATGGAGGTATCTTATTTTCATGTATATATCTTAAATTGCAATTCCTAGAGTACCTAAATAGATTAAGGTTGTCATTATTTTAACTAATAGACGAAAAATAAATTATGAAAATGTTGATTGTGTTTATTGAATTTGCTGAAATTGTTTTATTAAAATGGTCTTTACTGGGCAAAATTATTATATTTTCCCTTTGATGACACGACAGCACATGATTAAAGGCACAGCATGTGGGAACAAAATAATAGTAAATAATTAACAAGGAGCGGTGGAAGGGAATGCTAGTTAAGGTCAGTATTTTTGAAGTTTTTATAGAAAAAAAAACATTTTGGCAAATAAAATAAAATATTGCATCAGTAAATACTTTTAGCTTGATTTTCTACCAACAGTAATCTAAATAACTCCATAATAAATGTCATGAAGAATAATTATGACATTTTACCAGGAATATTTTAAATGAAGAAAAAATCTCCGTTCAAATTTTCCGATGTCCACGATAAATAATTGACAACACTGTTGAAATTGCTGTGTGTAGAAAGTTAAACTACCATTTAGGTTTGTGACTGAAACACAAATAATTGGTTTTGACCAAAAATTTGTTTTGCTATTTAAAAAGCCCTACAAACTTACTCGCCTAAACTCATGTTCCCTTCATTCTCACCTTAAGGATTATAAAGACACGGAGCTTATGTAAAGTAGCCCCATGGCTTCTTTAGTGCTGACTGACAGATTTAAAAAGCTACCAGAGCAAATTACGTATCCTTACGCCGAGCTAGATGATTTGTAGAAACATGTGTTTAGCAGCTTTCACTTCTGACAGTAAAAATTTAGGTATATACCTAAATGTTGACTGTCAGAAGTCAGCTGTGAACTGTCTGTCAGCACCAAAGGAGCGATGGGGCTACTGTAGTATGTAGACTAGGCTTATAGGACGATAAAGACACGGAGCTTATGTAGTATGTAGACTAGGTTTATAGGACGATAAGGATATGGAGCTTATGGAGTATGTAGATTAGGATTATAGGACGATATGGATATGGAGCTTATGGAGTATGTAGACTAGGTTTATAGGACGATAAGGATATGGAGCTTATGTAGTATGTAGATTAGGATTATAGGACGATAAGGATATGGAGCTTATGGAGTATGTAGATTAGGATAAAGGACGATAAGGATATGGAGCTTATGGAGTATGTAGATTAGGTATATAGGACGATAAGGATATGGAGTTTATGTAGTATGTAGATTAGGATTATAGGACGATAAGGATATGGAGCTTATGGAGTGAGTAGATTAGGATTATATTACGATAAGGATATGGAGCTTATGGAGTATGTAGATTAGGATTATAGGAAGATAAGGATATGGAGCTTATGGAGTATGTAGACTAGGTTTATAGGACGATAAGGATATGGAGCTTATGTAGTATGTAGACTAGGTTTATAGGACGATAAAGATATGGAGCTTATGTAGTATGTAGATTAGGATTATAGGACGATAAAGATATGGAGCTTATAGAGTATGTAGATTAGGATTATAGGACGATAAGGATATGGAGCTTATGGAGTATGTAGACTAGGTTTAAAGGACGATAAGGATATGGAGCTTATGTAGCATGTAGACTAGGTTTATAGGACGATAAGGATACGGAGCTTGTGGAGTATGTAGACTAGGCTTATAGGACGATAAAGACACGTAGCTTATGGAGTATCTAGACTAGGTTTATAGGACGATAAGGATACGGTAGCTTATGGAGTATGTAGACTAGGTTTATAGGACGATAAGGATATGGAGCTTATGTAGTATGTAGACTAGGTTTATAGGACGATAAGGATATGGAGTTTCTGGAGTATGTAGACTAGGTTTATAGGACGATAAGGATATGGAGCTTATGTAGTATGTAGACTAGGTATATAGGACGATAAGGATATGGAGCTTATGGAGTATGTAGACTAGGACGATAAGGATAAGGAACTTATGGAATATGTAGACTAGGTTTATAGGACGATAAGGATAAGGAACTTATGGAGTATGTAGACTAGGTTTATAGGACGATAAGGATATGGAGCTTATGTAGTATGTAGATTAGGATTATAGGACGATAAGGATATGGAGCTTATAGAGTATGTAGACTAGGTTTATAGGACGATAAGGATATGGAGTATGAAAACTAGGACGATAAGGATAAGGAACTTATGGAGTATGTAGACTAGGTTTATAGGACGATAAGGATAAGGAACTTATGGAGTATGTAGACTAGGTTTATAGGACGATAAGGATAAGGAACTTATGGAGTATGTAGACTAGGTTTATAGGACGATAAGGATAAGGAACTTATGGAGTATGTAGACTAGGACGATAAGGATAAGGAACTTATGGAGTATGTAGACTAGGACGATAAGGATAAGGAACTTATGGAATTTGTAAATAAGTCTTAGAGGACGATAGTGATATGAAGCTCACGAAATATGTAAATGAGTGTAGCTGTGAATCTACCATTGAACGAGTGCGATGAATAGAGCCGCCAACCTCACGTGTCACGCATATACGACCTTGGACAGCGTAGCGAGTTGGCCACGGTGGGCTGCATCATCCTCAATAGCGTGACAATGGCAACAAGACTGAATAACGGCCTTCTTCATACATCAAGGAGTAACTGTTCTTCCCACTCGTTAAACTCCTCACACACGAAACAACACATTTCTTAAAATCCGCGAGCTGGAAGCTGTGTTAAGGGTGTTACATGGGTAGGTAGAAATACCTCGTCGCCTTTTGGGAGTAAAAATAAATATTCACCTCTTCGCTTTACCTATAAATCCTTATTCTCAACGTATATCAGTGGTGGTGTATGCTTATATCCAGTGTTACCACTATTCACAGTAAAAAATAAGACAAAACAATTTATTTTTTAAACCTCAGACAGCCAATTTATAAAATGAAAAGGTTTTCTGGTCTCATCTATTGTCCATCTATAAATGGGACGCATAGGGTAAAGAGTTTCAAAAAACGAGACTGGATATAATACCTGTTTGAAATTTTAGCACTGCGCGACATAATGTACGAAGATAGTAGTGTAGGAGAAGTGAGAAAAGGTGAGTGCTTTAGCAGTTTTTAGAGCAAAACTTTTTTTGTTTCCAAAATAAATCAAATATTTTTCCATTTGCAATAGAAAGTTTAATTTTATTCACATTGTAATCCATGCAATTCTAGAATATCGGCTATGAGCTTGGTAGTATTTGAGATAAACTTTTTAAATGAAGAAACAAAAATTGTCGTTTAATTCAAGGACACCCTCGATAGATATTCAAGACCAGTGCGAAGAAAATAATTAAACTCTGTGTTTCTACCGGAGGAATATTTTATTTATTTTGGTCAACATAATGTTTTTCTATAGAAAAACTGCAAAAACACTGCTCTTGAATCGCAAGCTCTAGACTCCCACGTTGACTACGTGGAGATTTCGGAGTTATTTGGCGAAGTGGATTGCATATAAACTTGACGCACTTAAGCAGTCTAAGTACTGTCACTATTAGACACCAATGTACGAAATAGAAGTAGAGGGAAGAAAATGAGCAATTCACCCTGAGAGGGCTCTTGTCTATGTGCTGATAACCCTTTCCCTCTTCCTCCGACGAGTTTACAAAGTCACTTGAATATTTGCGCCTTTAAAACATTGACTTGATTTTTACCTTTCTTTTTACTTCCTATTCTAGATAGAGATTCGCTTCCACGGACTCTTTTAATCTACATCCTGGCAGGAAGACTCCTACAATTCACTTTAGTGACCAAGCCAAATAACCTGAACTCTAGCTTATATGATTTATAAAAAAATATGTTTTCAAAAAACTACTTAAATATAAAAATAATAATATGACACTGTAGAACTAATTTTAGAATTATTCAAGAATTAATGATTTTTATTTTAACGTTATATCTTAAAGTTATTATTATTATTATTATTAATAGCACCGCGTCTTACTACCCGTTCGGGTTATACGCACTTACGCTAATGTGTAATGGTAGGGTGATTGAGAGATAAAATGGAAGACCTACAGTTTAACGTGGAATCCGAACCACGGTGGAGGCCTGGCATTCCCCACATTCACAAGTTGTGATTAATACACGTCTTGTCAGAGGCGACGGAAGGGTTTAGTAATCAGATAAATCTTTGCCGGAACCGAGGATTGAACCCCGGCCGCCAGCATAGAAGTCTGACACCTTACCCATAGACCGCCAGGTCACCCCCAAGCACAATAAAGCCATTTCCTTTACCATTGTACGTAGCTTTGTGTCCAAAGTAGAGAGTAGCTTCAAATCCATTTATTCTTACTAGCTTTTAATTTACATTTATTTTAATTTCTTGGGTCAATTTATGATATATTTTATACACAAAAATATAACTCATATATTAAGATGGACATAAACTTCGGTTGCGGATAGGGGCACATTACAGTTGGGCATTGGGAATTGTAAACAAGCCGTACTACTGGTATACTAACTCGGCCCTGGCTGTTGTGGTGGTCCATATAGGATGGTTGTCAATGTTTCCTTAAGCTAAACGAAAAACAGTAAGTGATGGATAGTAATACACAGCACAATTCAAACCTAACCTAACCTAATATAAACTGCCGTAACATAACTTAATCCAACCCAAATTAGTCTAAGGCATAGCACGAGCATAACCTAAACATGCCTAACTTAAGGTGACTGGCCCTTTTCATTTGACGTGGAAATGCAGAGCCATGGGAACAAATGGTTGTCTTAAAGAAGTTGTATTGTTTTGCAATTTTCTTTTCTGAAACGGTTTGTTCAAGAATAGAAGCATGTTGATTAAGTTATACTTTTTATATAGACACCTCCTCTATAATTTTAACAATGATCAAATATCGATAAAAATTGACATTTTTGAATAGAAAAGTGCCGGCTTCATAACAAAAAATCAGATAATCTAACAATTAATAAACATCGATACATTATCTTAATAGGGGTGTTGAAAATATTAACACAAACATTTCACCCGCCTCGGTGGCGTAGTTGGCTAACGCGCTAGTCGTGTTGAGCTCGACTGCTGAGGACGAGGAGATCGAGGTTCGAATCTCGGTCGGGTGAACTGGGGTGGCTTTTTCCTAAATGGTTTTACACTCTCCATCCACGCAAATGCGGGTTCACTTCCTCTAATTTAACCTTTCCAATTCCTAATCCATTAGCGTAATTAGTACTTAAAGCGTATAACCCAAACGGGTAGTAAGACGCGGTGCTAAATAATAATGATAATAATAACACAAACATTTCACTCGTTCTCGAGAAAAATGATATTTCCATACGTATGCTTTGTTCGCATGACCTGTTCGGTAGCTAGCGCCATCTACGGTTTCTGTGATCCATCTGTTCTTGTTGGCGCGGAAGAATATTTTGGTCGGTTGTGAAACCACACCACGCCTTTCACCCTCCCGCCCACCACCCCGTAAAATAGGTTTTAGACTTGCACTCGACAGATCCAAGGGCCTTAATATAAGACAAAAAGATTGGTGGGGCTTAATTCGTACTCACCCGAAGGTCTATGATCTGTTTTAGCGAGTGAACGTCGCCAAACTAATCTATGACGATATTCCACCTAGTCGGTGGCCCTAGACCAACTAGGCTATGACACTTTTGGGGCAAGGGGTCTGTAGTCCAGCTGTAATGCGTTGGCTAATACAGTCTTCTCTAGGTAGATAAATGAGGAGCTACCTATTTATTCAAGTATCTCCTCATTTGTGCTCACGAGGCTGAGTTTGATTCTGTTCCAGATACACTGCTTCACATATTTAATATACGTATGTAATATTTTTAAGCTGCAAGATTTATACTTTCTTTATTGCAAGGTCACTTGCTAAACTAGCAGTGGTATTCATCTTTTCTTATGTTTGCTCGCACCTTACTAATTTAAATACACAAGATGAAAGACCCAGACCTCCCCTTTTACCGGACAACACCAAACTGAGTCTGACATTTATTCTGTACCTCCAACTATATGGGTTGTACTAATATTATCACCCACTTCGTTGGCCGCGGGCTCTAAGGAGCTTCTCTCGCATTGGACTAGATTGCCGATGACGGGGAGAGTGAGGTTCAAATCTCGGCCGGGTGAACTGAAGTTTTTTTTTTTACTAACGTTTCCCCCCACTGTCCCTCCTCGCAATTGCGAGTATATTGCCTTTAAATACAGCCTTCCTAATCCCTAAACCATTATCGTAATTAGTACATAAGCGTATAGATCGAACGAGTAGTAAGACGCGATGCTAAATACACGTCTTGTCAGAAATGAAGGAAGGGTTTGGTAATCAGATAAATCTGTGCCGGGACCGAGGAACGAAACCCGGAGCCCCTGCACAGAAGTCTGATACCTTACTCCTAAATCACCAGGTCACCAATAATAATTTTGAATAGTTTCTATTTCTTTTTTAAATGTTATTTATAAAATAAATATAATATTTATAAAAAATAAATAATGAGTGTATTAGACTTTTTTTATTTTCTCTGTATGACTCCTGAAATATATAAATGTGAGTATAGTTAAAAATTAAATATTTAAATTATTTACAAAAACGTTGATTATTATTTTCAGCAATATTCACAAAAATTTGAGCTGTACTTTGTTATTGTGTGTTATATGTGTTTGTATACGGTCTAGCCTCTAAACAACCTGTGGATAAATGGTTGGATTAGATTAGTTTGACTACACTTTCAAGGGAACGTGGTTCGATTCTGGGTTGTGTTGACTAATATGGGCGTGGGGTAGACTGGGCACTTCTTTTTACCCCAGGCTGGCTACCACCAACATTTTCCCCCACGTTCATAAACAAGGTTTAAACCAGACACTCAACTGTAAGGGTAATTCACTGCGCCATTCCTTCACTGGGCAATGGGGAGTGCTAGTTGCAGCACTTACAATTGAAACGGATTAGGAAAAATTGCGCCCGGGAAAACTGTGCCTACCCAGAAAAAAGGAGAAATTTGCGCCGTCCTATCAATCATCACACCATTAGGCAGGGAAAATGTGCCCCACACTCTCTTTAACGCACTTAAAAAACAAGTACGCCCAAGGACCTTACAAAGTGTTTGAAGAGTCTAGTCTAGATTTAAGAAATGGCGTAAAAGGTCATCAATAATTTGTTTGGTAACTTCAATTTATACGTTCACATCAAATGCTTACAGATATACACTAATCTTTATTTAATTGAAAAACCTAACCTAACCTAAGCAACAGGCAAAGAGACAGGTGCAATGAATTGATGTACTTTGACCTCCTCAAGATCTCATGATGTGTGATGAGTAGATTTGAAATACCCACCCTCCTAAACAAAGGGATGTGATGAATCGATCGGGTGGGCACCATTACATCGCAAGTCCATTACATCGCGTTTTGGGAACAAATACATTGCAGGTCCATCACGTCGCATTTCCCCCACCTCTCTATACCCAGCCAACCCTACTCTAACGTACAACCAATAGGATTGAAGGGGCGTATATATACAATTACATCGCGAGTCCATTACATCGCGTATATTTTTAATTTGAAGATTATATTCTTATATTATTATTTCATCTTTGATTTTCGTTGCACCATAGCAATTGGAATTTACAAATTCAAGTCTCCAAGTTTGTTTAAGGACATTAGAT